>JAILYF010000314.1:0-59639 GCA_025491095.1 Brachionus asplanchnoidis | reverse complement strand
GGCAAAGTCATTACATTGTTGGCAAAGTCATTTTTAGAGTTCGGATAAGTGATTAACATGGTTGGCAAGTCATTACAATTGTTTGGGCAAAGTCATTTTCTAGAGATCGGATATGAATAACAGTGGTTGGCAAAGTCCATTACATTGTTGGCAAAGTCATTTTTAGAGTTCGTATAAGTGATTAACTGTGGTTGCAAAGTCATTACAATTGTTGGGCAAGTCATTTTTAGAGTTCGGATAAGTGATTTAACAGTGTTGGCAAAGTCATTACAATTGTTGGGCAAGTCATTTCTAGAGATCGGATGAGTGAATAACAGTGGTTGGCAAAGTCCATTACAATTGTTGGGCAAAGACATTTATAGAGTTCGTATAATGATTAACAGTAGTTGCCAAGTCATTACAATTTGGGCAAAGTCATTTTTAGAGTTCGTATAAGTGATTAACAGTGGTTGGCAAAGTCATTACAATTGTTGGGCAAATTCATTTCTAGAGTTCGGAAAAGTGATAAACAGTGGTTGGCAAAAGCATTTATAGAGGTCGGATGAGTGATTAACATGGTTGGCAAGTTATTACAATTTGTGGGCAAAGTCATTTTTAGAGTTCGGATAAGTGATTAACAGTTGTTGGTAAAGTCATTACAATTGTTGGGCAAAGTCATTTTTAGAGTTCAAATTAGTGATTAACAGTGGTTGGCAAAGTCATTACAATTGTTGGGCAAAGTCATTTTTAGAGTTCGGATAAGTGATTAACAGTGGTTGGCAAAGTCATTACAATTGTTGGACAAAGTCATTTTTAGAGTTCGGATTAGTGATTAACTGTGGTTGGCAACGTCATAACAATTGTTGGGCAAAGTCATTTTTAGAGTTCGGATAACTGATTAACACTGGTTGGCAAAGTCATTACAATTGTTGTGCAAAATCTTTTTTAGAGGTCGGATAAGTGATTGACAGTGGTTGGCAAAGTCAATACAATTGTTGGGCAAAGTCATTTTTAGAGTTCGTATAAGTGATTAACTGTGGTTGGCAAAGTCATTACAATGTTGGCAAAGTCATTTTAGAGGTCGATAAGTTTGACAGTGGTTGGCAAGTCATCACAATGGTTGGCAAAGTCATTTTTAGAGGTCGGATAAGTGATTGACAGTGGTTGGCAAAGTCATTACAATTGTTGGGCAAAGTCATTTTTAGAGTTCGGATAAGTGATTAACATGGTTGGCAACGTCATAACAATTGTTGGGCAGTCATTTTTAGAGTTCGGATAACTGATTAACAGTGGTTGGCAAAGTCATTACATTGTTGTGCAAAATCTTTTTAGAGGTCGATAAGTGATTGACAGTGGTTGGCAAATCATTACAATTGTTGGGAAAGTCATTTTTAGAGTTCGTATAAGTGATTAACAGTGGTTGCCAAAGTCATTACATTGTTGGGCAAAGTCATTTTTAGAGTTCGTATAAGTGTTAACAGTGGTTGGCAAAGTCATTACAATTGTTGGCAAAATCTTTTTAGAGGTCGGATAAGTGATTGACAGTGGTTGGCAAAGTCATTACAATTGTTGGGAAAGTCATTTTTAGAGTTCGTATAGTGATTAACAGTGGTTGCAAAGTCATTACAATTGTTGGGCAAAGTCATTTTTAGAGTTCGTATAAGTGATTAACAGTGTTGGCAAAGTCATTACAATTGTTGGCAAATTCATTTCTAGAGTTCGGAAAGTGATAAACATGGGTTGCAAAAGCATTTATAGAGTCGGATGAGTGATTAACATTGTTGGCAAAGTTATTACAATTTGGGCAAAGTCATTTTTAGAGTTCGGATAAGTGATTAACAGTTGTTGGGTAAAGTCATTACAATTGTTGGGCAAAGTCATTTTGAGTTCAAATTAGTGATTACAGTTGTGGCAAAGTCATTACAATTGTTGGCAAAGTCATTTTTAGAGTTCGATAGTGATTAACAGTGGTTGGCTAAGTCATTACAATTGTTGGCAAAGTCATTTTTAGAGTTCGGATAAGTGATTAACAGTGGTTTGCAAAGTCATTACAATTGTTGAACAGTCATTTTAAAGTTCGGATAAGTGATTAACAGTGGTTGGCAAGTCATACAATTGTTGGCAATGTCTTTTTTAGAGTCGGATAAGTTATGACATGGTTTGCAAAGTCATTACAATTGTTGGTCAAAGTCATTTTTAGAGTTCGTATAAGTGATTACTGTGGTTGGCAAAGTCATTACAATTGTTGGGCAAGTCATTTTTAGAGTTCGGATAGTGATTAACAGTGGTTGGCAAGTCATCACAATGGTTTGCAAAGTCATTTTAGAGGTCGGATAGTGATTGACAGTGGTTGGCAAAGTCATTACAATTGTTGGCAAGTCATTTTAGAGTTCGGATATGATTAACAGTGGTTGCAAACGTCATAACAATTGTTGGCAAAGTCATTTTTAGAGTCGGATATGATTAACAGTGGTTGCAAAGTCATTACCATTGTTGGGCAAAGTCATTTTTAGAGTCGATAAGTATTGACAGTGGTTGGCAAAGTCATTACAATTGTTGGCAAAGTCATTTTAGAGTTCGGATAAGTGATTAACAGTGTTGGCAACGTCATAACAATTGTTGGGCAAAGTCATTTTTAGAGTTCGGATAACTGATTAACAGTGATTGGCAAAGTCATTACAATTGTTGTGCAAAATCTTTTTTAGAGGTCGGATAAGTGATTGACAGTGGTTGGCAAAGTCATTACAATTGTTGGGAAAAGTCATTTTTAGAGTTCGTATAAGTGATTAACAGTGGTTGGCAAATCATACAATTGTTGGGCAAAGTCATTTTTAGAGTTCGGATAGTGATTAACAGTGTTGGCAAAGTCATTACAATTGTTGGGCAAATCATTTTAGAGTTCGGAAAGTGATAACAATGGTTGGCAAAGCATTTATAGAGGTCGGATGTGATTAACATTGGTTGGCAAAGTATTACATTTGTGTGGCAAAGTCATTTTTAGAGTTCGGATAAGTGATTAACAGTGTTGGCAAAGTCATTACAATTGTTGGGCAAAGTCATTTTTAGAGTTCATAATTAGGATTAACAGTGGTTGCAAAGTCATTACAATTGTTGGGCAAAGTCATTTTTAGAGTTCGGATAAGTGATTAACAGTGGTTGGCAAGTCATTACAATTGTTGGCAAAGTCATTTTTAGAGGTCGGATAAGTGATTAACAGTGGTTGGCAAAGTCATTACAATTGTTGGGCAAAGTCATTTTTAAGATTCGGATAATGATTAACAGTGGTTGGCAAAGTCATAACAATTGTTGGGCAAAGTCATTTTTAGAGTCGGATAAGTGATTACAGTGGTTTGGCAAAGTCATTACAATTGTTGGGCAAAGTCATTTTTAGAGTTCGTATAAGTGATTAACTGTGGTTGGCAAAGTCATTACAATTGTTGGGCAAAGTCATTTTTAGAGTTCGGATAAGTGATTAACAGGGTTGGCAAAGTCATCAATGTTGGGCAAAGTCATTTTTAGAGTCGGATAAGTGATTAACAGTGGTTGGCAAAGTCATTACAATTGTTGGGCAAAGTCATTTTTAGAGTTCGGATAAGTGATTAACAGTGGTTGGCAAAGTCATTACAAGTTGGGCAAAGTCATTTTTAGAGTTCGGATAAGTGATTAACAGTGGTTGGCAAAGTCATTACAATTGTTGGGCAAAGTCATTTTTAGAGGTCGGATAAGTGATAACAGTGGTTGGCAAAGTCATTACATTGTTGGCAAAGTCATTTTTAGAGTTCGATAAGTGATTAACAGTGGTGGTCAGTCATACAATTGTTGGGCAAAGTCATTTTTAGAGTTCGGATAATGATTAACTGGTTGGCAAAGTCATTACAATTGTTGGGCAAAGTCATTTTTAGAGTCGGATAAGTGATTAACAGTGGTTGCAAAGTCATTACAATTGTTGGGCAAAGTCATTTTAGAGTTCGGATAAGTGATTAACAGTGGTTGGCAAAGTCATTACAATTGTTGGGCAAAGTCTTTTTAGAGTTCGGATAAGTGATTAACAGTGGTTGGCAAAGTCATTACAATTGTTGGCAAAGTCATTTTAGAGTTCGGATAATGATTAACAGTGGTTGGCAAAGTCATTACAATTGTTGGGCAAGTCATTTTTAGAGTTCGGATAAGTGATTAACAGTGGTTGGCAAAGTCATTACCATTGTTGGGCAAAGTCTTTTTAGAGTTCGGATAAGTGATTACAGTGGTTGGCAAGTCATTACAATTGTTGGGCAAAGTCATTTTTAGAGTTCGGATAAGTGATTAACTGGTTGGCAAAGTCATTACAATTGTTGGGCAAAGTCATTTTTAGAGTTCGGATAAGTGATTAACAGTGGTTGGCAAAGTCATTACAATTGTTGGGCAAAGTCATTTTTAGAGTCGGATAATGATTAACAGTGGTTGGCAAGTCATTACAATTGTTGGGCAAAGTCATTTTTAGAGTTCGGATAAGTGATTAACAGTGGTTGGCAAAGTCATTACAATTGTTGGGCAAAGTCATTTTTAGAGTTCGGATAAGTGATTAACAGTGGTTGGCAAAGTCATTACAATTGTTTGGCAAAGTCATTTTTAGAGTTCGATAAGATTAACAGTGGTTGGCAAAGTCATTACAATTGTTGGGCAAAGTCATTTTTAGAGTTCGGATAAAGTGATTAACAGTGGTTGCAAAGTCATTACAATTGTTGGGCAAAGTCATTTTTAGAGTTCGGATAAGTGATTAACAGTGGTTGGCAAAGTCATTACAATTGTTGGGCAAAGTCATTTTTAGAGTTCGGATAGTGATTAACAGTGGTTTGCAAATCATTACAATTGTTGGGCAAAGTCATTTTTAGAGTTCGGATAAGTGATTACAGTGGTTGGCAAATCATTACAATGTTGGGCAAAGTCATTTTAGAGTTCGGATAAGTGATTAACAGTGGTTGGCAAAGTCATTACAATTGTTGGGCAAAGTCATTTTTAGAGTTCGGATAGTGATTAACAGTGGTTGGCAAGTCATTACAATTGTTGGGCAAAGTCATTTTTAGAGTTCGGATAATGATTAACGTGGTTGGCAAAGTCATTACAATTGTTGGAAAGTCATTTTTAGAGTTCGGATAAGTGATTAACAGTGGTTGGCAAAGTCATTACAATTGTTGGGCAAAGTCATTTTAGAGTTCGGATAAGTGATTAACAGTGGTTGGCAAAGTATACAATTGTGGGCAAAGTCATTTTTAGAGTTCGGATAAGTGATTAACAGTGGTTGGCAAAGTCATTCAATTGTTGGGCAAAGTCATTTTTAGAGTTCGGATAAGTGATTAACAGTGGTGCAAAGTCATTACAATTGTTGGCAATCATTTTTAGAGTTCGGATAAGTGATTAACAGTGGTTGGCAAAGTCATACAATTGTTGGCAAAGTCATTTTAGAGTTCGGATAAGTGATTAACAGTGGTTGGCAAAGTCATTACAATTGTTGGGCAAAGTCATTTTTAGAGTTCGGATAAGTGATTAACAGTGGTTGGCAAAGTCATTACAATTGTTGGGCAAAGTCATTTTTAGGTTCGATAAGTGATTAACAGTGGTTGCAAAGTCATTACAATTGTTGGGCAAAGTCATTTTTAGAGTTCGGATAAGTGATTAACAGTGGTTGGCAAAGTCATTACAATTGTTGGCAAAGTCATTTTTAGAGTTCGGATAAGTGATTAACAGTGGTTGGCAAAGTCTTACAATTGTTTGGGCAAAGTCATTTTTAGAGTTCGGATAAGTGATTAACAGTGGTTGCAAAGTCATTACAATTGTTGGGCAAAGTCATTTTTAGAGTCGGATAAGTGATTACAGTGGTTGGCAAAGTCATTACAATTGTTGGCAAAGTCATTTTTAGAGTTCGGATAAGTGATTAACAGTGGTTGGCAAAGTCATTACAATTTTTGGGCAAAGTCATTTTTAGAGTTCGGATAAGTGATTAACAGTGGTTGGCAAAGTCATTACAATTGTTGGCAAAGTCATTTTTAGAGTTCGGATAAGTGATTAACAGTGGTTGGCAAGTCATTACAATTGTTGGGCAAAGTCATTTTAGAGTTCGGATAAGTGATTAACAGTGGTTGGCAAAGTCATTACAATTGTTGGGCAAAGTCATTTTTAGAGTTCGGATAAGTGATTAACAGTGGTTGGCAAAGTCATTACAATTGTTGGGCAAAGTCATTTTTAGAGTTCGGATAAGTGATTAACAGTGGTTGGCAAGTCATTACAATTGTTGGGCAAAGTCATTTTTAGAGTTCGGATAAGTGATTAACAGTGGTTGGCAAAGTCATTACAATTGTGGGCAAAGTCATTTTTAGAGTTCGGATAAGTGATTAACTGGTTGGCAAAGTCATTACAATTGTTGGGCAAGTCATTTTTAGAGTTCGGATAAGTGATTAACAGTGGTTGGCAAAGTCATTACAATTGTTGGGCAAAGTCATTTTTAGAGTCGGATAAGTGATTAACAGTGGTTGGCAAAGTCATTACAATTGTTGGGCAAAGTCATTTTAGAGTTCGGATAAGTGATTAACAGTGGTTGGCAAAGTCATTACAATTGTTGGGCAAGTCATTTTTAGAGTTCGGATAAGTGATTAACAGTGGTTGGCAAAGTCATTACAATTGTTGGCAAAGTCATTTTTAGAGTTCGGATAATGATTAACAGTGGTTGGCAAAGTCATTACAATTGTTGGGCAAAGTCATTTTAGAGTTCGGATAAGTGATTAACAGTGGTTGGCAAAGTCATTACAATTGTTGGGCAAAGTCATTTTAGAGTTCGGATAAGTGATTAACAGTGGTTGGCAAAGTCATTACAATTGTTGGGCAAAGTCATTTTTAGAGTTCGGATAAGTGATTACAGTGGTTGGCAAAGTCATTACAATTGTTGGGCAAGTCATTTTTAGAGTCGGATAAGTGATTAACAGTGGTCAAAGTCATTACAATTGTTGGGCAAGTCATTTTTAGAGTCGGATAAGTGATTAACAGTGGTTGGCAAAGTCATTACAATTGTTGGGCAAAGTCATTTTTAGAGTTCGGATAAGTGATTACAGTGGTAGGCAAAGTCATTACAATTGTTGGCAAAGTCATTTTTAGAGTTCGGATAAGTGATTAACAGTGGTTGGCAAAGTCATTACAATTGTTGGTCAAAGTCATTTTTAGAGTCGGATAAGTGATTAACAGTGGTTGGCAAAGTCATTACAATTGTTGGGCAAAGTCATTTTTAGAGTTCGGATAAGTGATTAACAGTGGTTGGCAAAGTCATTACAATTGTTGGGCAAAGTCATTTTTAGAGTTCGGATAAGTGATTAACAGTGGTTGGCAAAGTCATTACAATTGTTGGGCAAAGTCATTTTTAGAGTTCGGATAAGTGATTAACAGTGGTTGGCAAAGTCATTACAATTGTTGGGCAAAGTCATTTTTAGAGTTCGGATAAGTGATTAACAGTGGTTGGCAAAGTCATTACAATTGTTGGGCAAAGTCATTTTTAGAGTCGGATAAGTATTAACAGTGGTTGCAAAGTCATTACAATTGTTGGGCAAAGTCATTTTTGAGTTCGGATAAGTGATTACAGTGGTTGGCAAAGTCATTACAATTGTTGGGCAAAGTCATTTTTAGAGTTCGGATAAGTGATTAACAGTGTTGGCAAAGTCATTACAATTGTTGGGCAAAGTCATTTTTAGAGTTCGGATAAGTGATTAACAGTGGTTGCAAAGTCATTACAATTGTTGGGCAAAGTCATTTTTAGAGTTCGGATAAGTGATTACAGTGGTTGGCAAAGTCATTACAATTGTTGGGCAAAGTCATTTTTAGAGTTCGGATAAGTGATTAACAGTGGTTGGCAAAGTCATTACAATTGTTGGGCAAAGTCATTTTTAGAGTTCGGATAAGTGATTAACAGTGGTTGGCAAAGTCATTACAATTGTTGGGCAAAGTCATTTTTAGAGTTCGGATAAGTGATTAACAGTGGTTGGCAAAGTCATTACAATTGTTGGGCAAAGTCATTTTTAGAGTCGGATAAGTGATTAACAGTGGTTGGCAAAGTCATTACAATTGTTGGGCAAAGTCATTTTTAGAGTTCGGATAAGTGATTAACAGTGGTTGGCAAAGTCATTACAATTGTTGGGCAAAGTCATTTTTAGAGTTCGGATAAGTGATTAACAGTGGTTGGCAAAGTCATTACAATTGTTGGGCAAAGTCATTTTTAGAGTTCGGATAAGTGATTAACAGTGGTTGGCAAAGTCATTACAATTGTTGGCAAAGTCATTTTAGAGTTCGGATAAGTGATTAACAGTGGTTGGCAAAGTCATTACAATTGTTGGGCAAAGTCATTTTTAGAGTTCGGATAAGTGATTAACAGTGGTTGGCAAAGTCATTACAATTGTTGGCAAAGTCATTTTTAGAGTTCGGATAAGTGATTAACAGTGGTTGGCAAAGTCATTACAATTGTTGGGCAAAGTCATTTTTAGAGTTCGGATAAGTGATTAACAGTGGTTGGCAAAGTCATTACAATTGTTGGGCAAAGTCATTTTTAGAGTTCGATAAGTGATTAACAGTGGTTGGCAAAGTCATTTTTAGAGTTCGGATAGTGATTAACAGTGGTTGGCAAAGTCATTACAATTGTTGGGCAAAGTCATTTTTAGAGTCGGATAAGTGATTAACAGTGGTTGGCAAAGTCATTACAATTGTTGGGCAAAGTCATTTTTAGAGTTCGGATAAGTGATTAACAGTGGTTGGCAAAGTCATTACAATTGTTGGGCAAAGTCATTTTTAGAGTCGGATAAGTGATTAACAGTGGTTGGCAAAGTCATTACAATTGTTGGGCAAAGTCATTTTTAGAGTTCGGATAAGTGATTAACAGTGGTTGGCAAAGTCATTACAATTGTTGGGCAAAGTCATTTTTAGAGTCGGATAAGTGATTAACAGTGGTTGGCAAAGTCATTACAATTGTTGGGCAAAGTCATTTTAGAGTTCGGATAAGTGATTAACAGTGGTTGGCAAAGTCATTACAATTGTTGGGCAAAGTCATTTTTAGAGTCGGATAAGTGATTAACAGTGGTTGGCAAAGTCATTACAATTGTTGGGCAAAGTCATTTTTAGAGTTCGGATAAGTGATTAACAGTGGTTGGCAAAGTCATTACAATTGTTGGGCAAAGTCATTTTTAGAGTTCGGATAAGTGATTAACAGTGGTTGGCAAAGTCATTACAATTGTTGGGCAAAGTCATTTTTAGAGTTCGGATAAGTGATTAACAGTGGTTGGCAAAGTCATTACAATTGTTGGGCAAAGTCATTTTTAGAGTTCGGATAAGTGATTAACAGTGGTTGGCAAAGTCATTACAATTGTTGGGCAAAGTCATTTTTAGAGTTCGGATAAGTGATTAACAGTGGTTGGCAAAGTCATTACAATTGTTGGGCAAAGTCATTTTTAGAGTTCGGATAAGTGATTAACAGTGGTTGGCAAAGTCATTACAATTGTTGGGCAAAGTCATTTTTAGAGTTCGGATAAGTGATTAACAGTGGTTGGCAAATCATTACAATTGTTGGGCAAAGTCATTTTTAGAGTCGGATAAGTGATTAACAGTGGTTGGCAAAGTCATTACAATTGTTGGGCAAAGTCATTTTAGAGTTCGGATAAGTGATTAACAGTGGTTGGCAAAGTCATTACAATTGTTGGGCAAAGTCATTTTTAGAGTTCGGATAAGTGATTAACAGTGGTTGGCAAAGTCATTACAATTGTTGGGCAAAGTCATTTTTAGTTCGGATAAGTGATTAACAGTGGTTGCAAAGTCATTACAATTGTTGGGCAAAGTCATTTTTAGAGTCGGATAAGTGATTAACGTGGTTGGCAAAGTCATTACAATTGTTGGGCAAAGTCATTTTTAGAGTTCGGATAAGTGATTAACAGTGGTTGGCAAAGTCATTACAATTGTTGGGCAAAGTCATTTTTAGAGTCGGATAAGTGATTAACAGTGGTTGGCAAAGTCATTACAATTGTTGGGCAAAGTCATTTTTAGAGTTCGGATAAGTGATTAACAGTGGTTGGCAAAGTCATTACAATTGTTGGGCAAAGTCATTTTTAGAGTTCGGATAAGTGATTAACAGTGGTTGGCAAAGTCATTACAATTGTGGGCAAAGTCATTTTTAGAGTTCGGATAAGTGATTAACAGTGGTTGGCAAAGTCATTACAATTGTTGGGCAAAGTCATTTTTAGAGTCGGATAAGTGATTAACAGTGGTTGGCAAAGTCATTACAATTGTTGGGCAAAGTCATTTTTAGAGTTCGGATAAGTGATTAACAGTGGTTGGCAAAGTCATTACAATTGTTGGGCAAAGTCATTTTTAGAGTCGGATAAGTGATTAACAGTGGTTGGCAAAGTCATTACAATTGTTGGGCAAAGTCATTTTTAGAGTTCGGATAAGTGATTAACAGTGGTTGGCAAAGTCATTACAATTGTTGGCAAAGTCATTTTTAGAGTTCGGATAAGTGATTAACAGTGGTTGGCAAAGTCATTACAATTGTTGGGCAAAGTCATTTTTAGAGTCGGATAAGTGATTAACAGTGGTTGGCAAAGTCATTACAATTGTTGGCAAAGTCATTTTTAGAGTCGGATAAGTGATTAACAGTGGTTGGCAAAGTCATTACAATTGTTGGGCAAAGTCATTTTTAGAGTTCGGATAAGTGATTAACAGTGGTTGGCAAAGTCATTACAATTGTTGGGCAAAGTCATTTTTAGAGTCGGATAAGTGATTAACAGTGGTTGGCAAAGTCATTACAATTGTTGGCAAAGTCATTTTTAGAGTTCGGATATGATTAACAGTGGTTGGCAAAGTCATTTTTAGAGTCGGATATGATTAACAGTGGTTGGCAAAGTCATTACAATTGTTGGGCAAAGTCATTTTTAGAGGTCGGATAAGTGATTAACAGTGGTTGGCAAAGTCATTACAATTGTTGGGCAAAGTCATTTTTAGAGTTCGGATAAGTGATTAACAGTGGTTGGCAAAGTCATTACAATTGTTGGGCAAAGTCATTTTTAGAGTTCGGATAAGTGATTAACAGTGGTTGGCAAAGTCATTACAATTGTTGGGCAAAGTCATTTTTAGAGTTCGGATAAGTGATTAACAGTGGTTGGCAAAGTCATTACAATTGTTGGGCAAAGTCATTTTTAGAGTCGGATAAGTGATTAACAGTGGTTGGCAAAGTCATTACAATTGTTGGGCAAAGTCATTTTTAGAGTTCGGATAAGTGATTAACAGTGGTTGGCAAAGTCATTACAATTGTTGGCAAAGTCATTTTTAGAGTTCGGATAAGTGATTAACAGTGGTTGGCAAAGTCATTACAATTGTTGGCAAAGTCATTTTTAGAGTTCGGATAAGTGATTAACAGTGGTTGGCAAAGTCATTACAATTGTTGGGCAAAGTCATTTTTAGAGTTCGGATAAGTGATTAACAGTGGTTGGCAAAGTCATTACAATTGTTGGGCAAAGTCATTTTTAGAGTTCGGATAAGTGATTAACAGTGGTTGGCAAAGTCATTACAATTGTTGGGCAAAGTCATTTTTAGAGTTCGGATAAGTGATTAACAGTGGTTGGCAAAGTCATTACAATTGTTGGGCAAAGTCATTTTTAGAGTTCGGATAAGTGATTAACAGTGGTTGGCAAAGTCATTACAATTGTTGGGCAAAGTCATTTTAGAGTCGGATAAGTGATTAACAGTGGTTGGCAAAGTCATTACAATTGTTGGCAAAGTCATTTTTAGAGTTCGGATAAGTGATTAACAGTGGTTGGCAAAGTCATTACAATTGTTGGGCAAAGTCATTTTTAGAGTTCGGATAAGTGATTAACAGTGGTTGGCAAAGTCATTACAATTGTTGGGCAAAGTCATTTTGAGTTCGGATAAGTGATTAACAGTGGTTGGCAATCATTACAATTGTTGGGCAAAGTCATTTTTAGAGTTCGGATAAGTGATTAACAGTGGTTGGCAAAGTCATTACAATTGTTGGGCAAAGTCATTTTTAGAGTTCGGATAAGTGATTAACAGTGGTTGGCAAAGTCATTACAATTGTTGGGCAAAGTCATTTTTAGAGTTCGGATAAGTGATTAACAGTGGTTGGCAAAGTCATTACAATTGTTGGGCAAAGTCATTTTTAGAGTTCGGATAAGTGATTAACAGTGGTTGGCAAAGTCATTACAATTGTTGGGCAAAGTCATTTTTAGAGTTCGGATAAGTGATTAACAGTGGTTGGCAAAGTCATTACAATTGTTGGGCAAAGTCATTTTTAGAGTTCGGATAAGTGATTAACAGTGGTTGGCAAAGTCATTACAATTGTTGGGCAAAGTCATTTTTAGAGTCGGATAAGTGATTAACAGTGGTTGGCAAAGTCATTACAATTGTTGGGCAAAGTCATTTTTAGAGTTCGGATAAGTGATTAACAGTGGTTGGCAAAGTCATTACAATTGTTGGGCAAAGTCATTTTTAGAGTCGGATAAGTGATTAACAGTGGTTGGCAAAGTCATTACAATTGTTAAAGTCATTTTTAGAGGTCGGATAAGTGATTAACAGTGGTTGGCAAAGTCATTACAATTGTTGGGCAAAGTCATTTTTAGAGTTCGGATAAGTGATTAACAGTGGTTGGCAAAGTCATTACAATTGTTGGGCAAAGTCATTTTTAGAGTTCGGATAAGTGATTAACAGTGGTTGGCAAAGTCATTACAATTGTTGGGCAAAGTCATTTTTAGAGTTCGGATAAGTGATTAACAGTGGTTGGCAAAGTCATTACAATTGTTGGGCAAAGTCATTTTTAGAGTTCGGATAAGTGATTAACAGTGGTTGGCAAAGTCATTACAATTGTTGGGCAAAGTCATTTTTAGAGTTCGGATAAGTGATTAACAGTGGTTGGCAAAGTCATTACAATTGTTGGGCAAAGTCATTTTTAGAGGTCGGATAAGTGATTAACAGTGGTTGGCAAAGTCATTACAATTGTTGGGCAAAGTCATTTTTAGAGTTCGGATAAGTGATTAACAGTGGTTGGCAAAGTCATTACAATTGTGGGCAAAGTCATTTTTAGAGTTCGGATAAGTGATTAACAGTGGTTGGCAAAGTCATTACAATTGTTGGGCAAAGTCATTTTTAGTTCGGATAAGTGATTAACAGTGGTTGGCAAAGTCATTACAATTGTTGGGCAAAGTCATTTTTAGAGTTCGGATAAGTGATTAACAGTGGTTGGCAAAGTCATTACAATTGTTGGGCAAAGTCATTTTTAGAGTCGGATAAGTGATTAACAGTGGTTGGCAAAGTCATTACAATTGTTGGGCAAAGTCATTTTTAGAGTCGGATAAGTGATTAACAGTGGTTGGCAAAGTCATTACAATTGTTGGGCAAAGTCATTTTTAGAGTTCGGATAAGTGATTAACAGTGGTTGGCAAAGTCATTACAATTGTTGGGCAAAGTCATTTTTAGAGTTCGGATAAGTGATTAACAGTGGTTGGCAAAGTCATTACAATTGTTGGGCAAAGTCATTTTTAGAGTTCGGATAAGTGATTAACAGTGGTTGGCAAAGTCATTACAATTGTTGGGCAAAGTCATTTTTAGAGTTCGGATAAGTGATTAACAGTGGTTGGCAAAGTCATTACAATTGTTGGGCAAAGTCATTTTTAGAGTTCGGATAAGTGATTAACAGTGGTTGGCAAAGTCATTACAATTGTTGGGCAAAGTCATTTTTAGAGTTCGGATAAGTGATTAACAGTGGTTGGCAAAGTCATTACAATTGTTGGGCAAAGTCATTTTTAGAGTTCGGATAAGTGATTAACAGTGGTTGGCAAAGTCATTACAATTGTTGGGCAAAGTCATTTTTAGAGTTCGGATAAGTGATTAACAGTGGTTGGCAAAGTCATTACAATTGTTGGGCAAAGTCATTTTTAGAGTTCGGATAAGTGATTAACAGTGGTTGGCAAAGTCATTACAATTGTTGGGCAAAGTCATTTTTAGAGTCGGATAAGTGATTAACAGTGGTTGGCAAAGTCATTACAATTGTTGGGCAAAGTCATTTTTAGAGTTCGGATAAGTGATTAACAGTGGTTGGCAAAGTCATTACAATTGTTGGGCAAAGTCATTTTTAGAGTTCGGATAAGTGATTAACAGTGGTTGGCAAAGTCATTACAATTGTTGGGCAAAGTCATTTTTAGAGTCGGATAAGTGATTAACAGTGGTTGGCAAAGTCATTACAATTGTTGGGCAAAGTCATTTTTAGAGTTCGGTAAGTGATTAACAGTGGTTGGCAAAGTCATTACAATTGTTGGGCAAAGTCATTTTTAGAGTCGGATAAGTGATTAACAGTGGTTGGCAAAGTCATTACAATTGTTGGGCAAAGTCATTTTTAGAGTTCGGATAAGTGATTAACAGTGGTTGGCAAAGTCATTACAATTGTTGGGCAAAGTCATTTTTAGAGTTCGGATAAGTGATTAACAGTGGTTGGCAAAGTCATTACAATTGTTGGGCAAAGTCATTTTTAGAGTCGGATAAGTGATTAACAGTGGTTGGCAAAGTCATTACAATTGTTGGGCAAAGTCATTTTTAGTTCGGATAAGTGATTAACAGTGGTTGGCAAAGTCATTACAATTGTTGGGCAAAGTCATTTTTAGAGTTCGGATAAGTGATTAACAGTGGTTGGCAAAGTCATTACAATTGTTGGGCAAAGTCATTTTTAGAGTTCGGATAAGTGATTAACAGTGGTTGGCAAAGTCATTACAATTGTTGGGCAAAGTCATTTTTAGTTCGGATAAGTGATTACAGTGGTTGGCAAGTCATTACAATTGTTGGGCAAAGTCATTTTTAGAGTTCGGATAAGTGATTAACAGTGGTTGGCAAAGTCATTACAATTGTTGGGCAAAGTCATTTTTAGAGTTCGGATAAGTGATTAACAGTGGTTGGCAAAGTCATTACAATTGTTGGGCAAAGTCATTTTTAGAGTCGGATAAGTGATTAACAGTGGTTGGCAAAGTCATTACAATTGTTGGGCAAAGTCATTTTTAGAGTTCGGATAAGTGATTAACAGTGGTTGGCAAAGTCATTACAATTGTTGGGCAAAGTCATTTTTAGAGTTCGGATAAGTGATTAACAGTGGTTGGCAAAGTCATTACAATTGTTGGGCAAAGTCATTTTTAGAGTTCGGATAAGTGATTAACAGTGGTTGCAAAGTCATTACAATTGTTGGGCAAAGTCATTTTTAGAGTTCGGATAAGTGATTAACAGTGGTTGGCAAAGTCATTACAATTGTTGGGCTTAGTATTTTTTAGAGTTCGGATAAGTGATTAACAGTGGTTGGCAAAGTCATTACAATTGTTGGGCAAAGTCATTTTTAGAGTTCGGATAAGTGATTAACAGTGGTTGGCAAAGTCATTACAATTGTTGGGCAAAGTCATTTTTAGAGTTCGGATAAGTGATTAACAGTGGTTGGCAAAGTCATTACAATTGTTGGGCAAAGTCATTTTTAGAGTTCGGATAAGTGATTAACAGTGGTTGCAAAGTCATTACAATTGTTGGGCAAAGTCATTTTTAGAGTTCGGATAAGTGATTAACAGTGGTTGGCAAAGTCATTACAATTGTTGGGCAAAGTCATTTTTAGAGTTCGGATAAGTGATTAACAGTGGTTGGCAAAGTCATTACAATTGTTGGGCAAAGTCATTTTTAGAGTTCGGATAAGTGATTAACAGTGGTTGGCAAAGTCATTACAATTGTTGGGCAAAGTCATTTTTAGAGTTCGGATAAGTGATTAACAGTGGTTGGCAAAGTCATTACAATTGTTGGGCAAAGTCATTTTTAGAGTTCGGATAAGTGATTAACAGTGGTTGCAAAGTCATTACAATTGTTGGGCAAAGTCATTTTTAGAGTTCGGATAAGTGATTAACAGTGGTTGGCAAAGTCATTACAATTGTTGGCAAAGTCATTTTTAGAGTTCGGATAAGTGATTAACAGTGGTTGGCAAAGTCATTACAATTGTTGGGCAAAGTCATTTTTAGAGTTCGGATAAGTGATTAACAGTGGTTGGCAAAGTCATTACAATTGTTGGCAAAGTCATTTTTAGAGTTCGGATAAGTGATTAACAGTGGTTGCAAAGTCATTACAATTGTTGGGCAAAGTCATTTTTAGAGTTCGGATAAGTGATTAACAGTGGTTGGCAAAGTCATTACAATTGTTGGGCAAAGTCATTTTTAGAGTTCGGATAATGATTACAGTGGTTGCAAAGTCATTACAATTGTTGGCAAAGTCATTTTTAGAGTCGGATAAGTGATTAACAGTGGTTGGCAAAGTCATTACAATTGTTGGGCAAAGTCATTTTTAGAGTTCGGATAAGTGATTAACAGTGGTTGGCAAGTCATTACAATTGTTGGCAAAGTCATTTTTAGAGTTCGGATAAGTGATTAACAGTGGTTGGCAAAGTCATTACAATTGTTGGCAAAGTCATTTTTAGAGTTCGGATAAGTGATTAACAGTGGTTGGCAAAGTCATTACAAGTTGGGCAACATTTTTAGAGTCGGATAAGTGATTAACAGTGGTTGGCAAAGTCATTACAATTGTTGGGCAAAGTCATTTTAGAGTCGGATAAGTGATTAACAGTGGTTGGCAAAGTCATTACAATTGTTGGGCAAAGTCATTTTTAGAGTCGGATAAGTGATTAACAGTGGTTGCAAAGTCATTACAATTGTTGGGCAAAGTCATTTTTAGAGTTCGGATAAGTGATTAACAGTGGTTGGCAAAGTCATTACAATTGTTGGGCAAAGTCATTTTTAGAGTCGGATAAGTGATTAACAGTGGTTGGCAAAGTCATTACAATTGTTGGGCAAAGTCATTTTTAGAGTTCGGATAAGTGATTAACAGTGGTTGGCAAAGTCATTACAATTGTTGGGCAAAGTCATTTTTAGAGTTCGGATAAGTGATTAACAGTGGTTGGCAAAGTCATTACAATTGTTGGGCAAAGTCATTTTTAGAGTTCGGATAAGTGATTAACAGTGGTTGGCAAAGTCATTACAATTGTTGGCAAAGTCATTTTTAGAGTTCGGATAAGTGATTAACAGTGGTTGGCAAAGTCATTACAATTGTTGGGCAAAGTCATTTTTAGAGTTCGGATAAGTGATTAACAGTGGTTGGCAAGTCATTACAATTGTTGGCAAAGTCATTTTTAGAGTTCGGATAAGTGATTAACAGTGGTTCAAAGTCATTACAATTGTTGGGCAAAGTCATTTTTAGAGTTCGGATAAGTGATTAACAGTGGTTGGCAAAGTCATTACAATTGTTGGGCAAAGTCATTTTTAGTTCGGATAAGTGATTAACAGTGGTTGGCAAAGTCATTACAATTGTTGGGCAAAGTCATTTTTAGAGTTCGGATAAGTGATTAACAGTGGTTGGCAAAGTCATTACAATTGTTGGGCAAAGTCATTTTAGAGTTCGGATAAGTGATTAACTGGTTGGCAAAGTCATTACAATTGTTGGGCAAAGTCATTTTTAGAGTTCGGATAAGTGATTAACAGTGGTTGGCAAAGTCATTACAATTGTTGGGCAAAGTCATTTTTAGAGTTCGGATAAGTGATTAACAGTGGTTGGCAAAGTCATTACAATTGTTGGGCAAAGTCATTTTTAGAGTTCGGATAAGTGATTAACAGTGGTTGGCAAAGTCATTACAATTGTTGGCAAAGTCATTTTAGAGTTCGGATAAGTGATTAACAGTGGTTGGCAAAGTCATTACAATTGTTGGCAAAGTCATTTTTAGAGTTCGGATAAGTGATTAACAGTGGTTGGCAAAGTCATTACAATTGTTGGGCAAAGTCATTTTTAGAGTTCGGATAAGTGATTAACAGTGGTTGGCAAAGTCATTACAATTGTTGGGCAAAGTCATTTTTAGAGTTCGGATAAGTGATTAACAGTGGTTGCATTCAATTTGTTGGGCAAAGTCATTTTTAGAGTTCGGATAAGTGATTAACAGTGGTTGGCAAAGTCATTACAATTGTTGGCAAAGTCATTTTTAGAGTTCGGATAAGTGATTAACAGTGGTTGGCAAAGTCATTACAATTGTTGGGCAAAGTCATTTTTTAGAGTTCGGATAAGTGATTAACAGTGGTTCAAAGTCATTACAATTGTTGGCAAAGTCATTTTTAGAGTTCGGATAAGTGATTAACAGTGGTTGGCAAAGTCATTCAATTGTTGGGCAAAGTCATTTTTAGAGTTCGGATAAGTGATTAACAGTGGTTGCAAAGTCATTACAATTGTTGGCAAAGTCATTTTTAGAGTTCGGATAAGTGATTAACAGTGGTTGGCAAAGTCATTACAATTGTTGGGCAAAGTCATTTTTAGAGTTCGGATAAGTGATTAACAGTGGTTGCAAAGTCATTACAATTGTTGGGCAAAGTCATTTTTAGAGTTCGGATAAGTGATTAACAGTGGTTGGCAAAGTCATTACAATTGTTGGGCAAAGTCATTTTTAGAGTTCGGATAAGTGATTAACAGTGGTTGGCAAAGTCAACATTGTTGGGCAAAGTCATTTTTAGAGTTCGGATAAGTGATTAACAGTGGTTGGCAAAGTCATTACAATTGTTGGGCAAAGTCATTTTTAGAGTTCGGATAAGTGATTAACAGTGGTTGGCAAAGTCATTACAATTGTTGGGCAAAGTCATTTTTAGAGTTCGGATATGATTAACAGTGGTTGCAAAGTCATTACAATTGTTGGGCAAAGTCATTTTTAGAGTTCGGATAAGTGATTAACAGTGGTTGGCAAAGTCATTACAATTGTTGGGCAAAGTCATTTTTAGAGTTCGGATAAGTGATTAACAGTGGTTGGCAAAGTCATTACAATTGTTGGCAAAGTCATTTTTAGGAGTTCGGATAAGTGATTAACAGGGGTTGGCAAAGCTTATGTTGGCAAAGTCATTTTTAGAGTTCGGATAAGTGATTAACAGTGGGTTTGCAAAGTCATTACGATTGTTGGGCAAAGTCATTTTTAGAGTTCGGATAAGTGATTAACAGTGGTTGGCGAAGTCATTACAATTGTTGGGCAAAGTCATTTTAGAGTTCGGATAAGTGATTAACAGTGGTTTGCAAAGTCATTACAATTGTTTGGGCAAAGTCATTTTTAGAGTTCGGATAAGTGATTAACAGTGGTTGGCAAAGTCATTCCAATTGTTGGCAAAGTCATTTTTAGAGAGTTCGGATAAGTGATTAACAGTGGTTGGCAAAGTCATTACACTTGTTTGGCAAAGTCATTTTAGAGTCGGATAAGTGATTAACAGTGGTTGGCAAAGTCATTACAATTGTTGGGCAAAGTCATTTTAGAGTTCGGATAAGTGATTAACAGTGGTTCGCAAAGTCATTACAATTGTTGGGCAAAGTCATTTTTAGAGTTCGGATAAGTGATTACAGTGGTTGCAAAGTCATTACAATTGTTGGGCAAAAGTCATTTTTAGAGTTCGGATAATGATTAACAGTGGTTGGCAAAGTCATTACAATTGTTGGGCAAAGTCATTTTTAGAAGTTCGGATAAGTGATTAACAGTGGTTGGCAAAGTCATTACAATTGTTGGGCAAAGTCATTTTTAGAGTTCGGATAAGTGATTAACAGTGGTTCGCAAAGTCATTAAAATTGTTGGGCCAAAGTCATTTTTAGAGTTCGGATAAGTGATTAACAGTGGTTGGCAAAGTCATTACAATTGTTGGGCAAGTCATTTTTAGAGTTCGGATAAGTGATTACAGTGGTTGGCAAAGTCATTACAATTGTTGGGCAAAGTCATTTTAAGAGTTCGGATAAGTGGATTAACAGTGGTTGGCAAAGTCATTACAATTGTTGGGCAAAGTCATTTTAGAGTTCGGATAAGTGATTATACAGTGGTTCGGCAAAGTAATTACAATTGTTGGGCAAAGTCATTTTTAGAAGTTCGGATAAGTGATTAACAGTGGTGGCAAGTCATTACAATTGTTGGGCAAAGTCATTTTTAAGCGTTCGGATCAATTGATTTAACGTGTTCGGCAAGTCATTACAATTATTGGCAATGTCATTTTTAGAGTTCGGATAACGTGATAACCGTGGTTCGGCCAAGTACATTCGAATTGTTGAGCCAAGTCACTTTTTAGAAGTTCGGATAAGTGATTCTAACAGTGGTTGGCAAAGTCATTACAATTGTTGGCAAACGTCATTTTTTTAAAGTTCGGACAAATGGTTTACAGTTGTTGGCAAAGTTCATTACAATTGTATTGGGCAATGTCCCTTTTTAGAGTTCGTAGTAAGTGATTAACAGTGGTTAGCAAAGTCATTACAATTGTTGAGGCAAAGTCATTTTAGAGTTCGGATAAGTGATTAAACAGTGGTTGGCAAAGTCATTACAATTTTTGGGCAAAGTCTATTTTAGAGTTCGGATAATGATTAACAGTGTTGGCAAAGTCATTACAATTGTTGGCAAAGTCATTTTTAGAGTTCGGATAAGTGATTAACAGTGGTTGCAAAGTCATTACAATTGTTGGGCAAAGTCATTTTTAGAGTTCGGATAAGTGATTAACAGTGGTTGCAAAGTCATTACAATTGTTGGGCAAAGTCATTTTTAGAGTTCGGATAAGTGATTAACAGTGGTTGCAAAGTCATTACATTGTTGGGCAAAGTCATTTTTAGAGTTCGGATAAGTGATTAACAGTGGTTGCAAAGTCATTACAATTGTTGGGCAAGTCATTTTAGAGTTCGGATAAGTGATTACAGTGGTTGCAAAGTCATTACAATTGTTTGGCAAAGTCATTTTTAGAGTTCGGATAAGTGATTAACAGTGGTTGGCAAAGTCATTACAATTGTTGGGCAAAGTCTTTTTAGAGTTCGGATAAGTGATTAACATGGTTGGCAAAGTCATTACAATTGTTGGGCAAAGTCATTTTAGAGTTCGGATAAGTGATTAACAGTGGTTGCAAAGTCATTACAATTGTTGGGCAAAGTCATTTTTAGAGTTCGGATAAGTGATTAACAGTGGTTGGCAAAGTCATTACAATTGTTGGGCAAAGTCATTTTTAGAGTTCGGATAATGATTAACATGGTTGGCAAAGTCATTACAATTGTTGGGCAAAGTCATTTTTAGAGTTCGGATAATGTTACAGTGTTGGCAAAGTCATTACAATTGTTGGGCAAAGTCATTTTTAGAGTTCGGATAAGTGATTAACAGTGGTTGCAAAGTCAATCATTGTTGGGCAAAGTCATTTTTAGAGTTCGGATAAGTGATTAACAGTGGTTGGCAAAGTCATTACAATTGTTGGCAAAGTCATTTTTAGAGTTCGGATAAGTGATTAACAGTGGTTGGCAAAGTCATTACAATTGTTGGCAAAGTCATTTTTAGAGTTCGGATAAGTGATTACAGTGGTTGCAAAGTCATTACATTGTTGGCAAAGTCATTTTAGAGTTCGGATATGATTAACAGTGGTTGCAAAGTCATTACAATTGTTGGGCAAAGTCATTTTTAGAGTTCGGATAAGTGATTACATGGTTGCAAAGTCATTACTTGTTGGCAAAGTCATTTTTAAGTTCGGATAAGTGATTAACAGTGGTTGCAAGTCATTACAATTGTTGGCAAGTCATTTTTAGAGTTCGGATAAGTGATTAACAGTGGTTGGCAAAGTCATTACAATTGTTGGCAAAGTCATTTTTAGAGTTCGGATAAGTGATTAACAGTGGTTGGCAAAGTCATTACAATTGTTGGCAAGTCATTTTAGAGTTCGGAAAGTGATTAACAGTGGTTGGCAAAGTCATTACAATTGTTGGGCAAAGTCATTTTTAGAGTTCGGATAAGTGATTAACAGTGGTTGCAAAGTCATTACAATTGTTGGGCAAAGTCATTTTTAGAGTTCGGATAAGTGATTACAGTGGTTGGCAAAGTCATTACAATTGTTGGGCAAAGTCATTTTTAGAGTTCGGATAAGTGATTAACAGTGGTTGGCAAAGTCATTACAATTGTTAGGCAAAGTCATTTTTTAGAGTTGGATAAGTGATTAACAGTGGTTGCAAAGTCATTACAATTGTTGGGCAAAGTCATTTTAGAGTTCGGATAAGTGATTACAGTGGTTGGCAAAGTCATTACAATTGTTGGGCAAAGTCATTTTTAGAGTTCGGATAAGTGTTAACAGTGGTTGGCAAAGTCATTACAATTGTTGGGCAAAGTCATTTTTAAGTTCGGATAATGTTACAGTGTTGGCAAAGTCATTACAATTGTTGGCAAAGTCATTTTTAGAGTTCGGATAATGATTAAGTGGTTGGCAAAGTCATTAAATTGTTGGGCAAAGTCATTTTTAGAGTTCGGATAAGTGATTAACAGTGGTTGCAAAGTCATTACAATTGTTGGCAAAGTCATTTTTAGAGTTCGGATAAGTTGTTAACAGTGGTTGGCAAAGTCATTACAATTGTTGGCAAATGTCATTTTTAGAGTTCGGATCAGTGATGAACAGTGGTTTGCAAAGTCATTACAATTGTTGGGCAAAGTCATTTTTAGAGTTCGGATAAGTGATTAACAGTGGTTGGCAAGTCATTACAATTGTTGGGCAAAGTCATTTTTAGAGTTCGGATAAGTGATTAACAGTGGTTTGGCAAAGTCATTACAATTGTTGGGCAAAGTCATTTTTAGAGTTCGGATAAGTGATTAACAGTGGTTCGCAAAGTCATTACAATTGTTGGGCAAAGTCATTTTTAGAGTTCGGATAAGTGATTAACAGTGGTTGGCAAGTCATTACAATTGTTGGGCAAAGTCATTTTAGAGTTCGGATAAGTGGATTACAGTGGTTGGCAAAGTCATTACAATTGTTTGGGCAAAGTCATTTTTAGAGTTCGGAATAAGTGATTACAGTGGTTGGCAAAGTCATTACAATTGTTGGGCAAAGTCATTTTAGAGTTCGGATAAGTGATTACAGTGGTTGCAAGTCATTACAATTGTTTGGCAAAGTCATTTTTAGAGTTCGGATAAGTGATTACAGTGGTTGCAAAGTCATTACAATTGTTGGGCAAAGTCATTTTAGAGTTCGATAAGTGATAACAGTGGTTCAAGTCATTACAATTGTTGGGCAAAGTCATTTTAGAGTTCGGATAAGTGATTAACAGTGGTTGGCAAAGTCATGCAATTGTTGCAAAGTCATTTTTGAGTTCGGATAAGTGATTAACAGTGGTTGCAAAGTCATTACAATTGTTGGGCAAAGTCATTTTTAGAGTTCGGATAAGTGATTAACAGTGGTTCGCAAAGTCATTACAATTGTTGGGCAAAGTCATTTTTAGAGTTCGGATAAGTGATTAACAGTGGTTGGCAAAGTCATTACAATTGTTGGCAAATCATTTTTACAGGTCGGATAAGTGATTAACAGTGGTTGGCAAAGTCATTACAATTGTTTGGCAAAGTCATTTTTAGAGTTCGGATAAGTGATTACTAGTGGTTTTCAAAGTCATGACTATTGTTGGGCAAAGTCATTTTTAGAGTTCGGATAAGTGATTAACAGTGGTTCGCAAAGTCATTACAATTGTTGGTCAAAGTCATTTTAGAGTTCGGATAAGTGATTAACAGTGGTTGGCAAAGTCATTACAATTGTTTGGGCAACTCATTTTTAAAGTTCGGACAATTGTTTACAAGTTGTTGGCAAAGTCATTACAATTTGTTGGGCGAAATGTCATTTTTAGAGTTCGGATAAAGTGATAACAGTGGTTGGCAAAGGACAGTACAATGGTTGAGCAAAGTCATTTTTAGAGTTCGGATAAGTGATTAACAGTGGTTGGCAAAGTCATTACAAATTGTTGGGCAAAGTCATTTTTAGAGTTCGGATAAGTGATTAACAGTGGTTGGCAAAGTCATTGACAATTGTTTGGGCAAAGTCATTTTTAGAGTCGGATAAGTGATTAACAGTGGTTCGCAAGTCATTACAATTGTTGGGCAAAGTCATTTTAGAGTTAGGATAAGGATAACAGTGGTCTGCAAAGTCATTACAATTGTGGGCAAAGTCATTTTTAGAGGTCGGATAAGTGATTAACAGTGGTTGGCAAAGTCATTGCAATTGTTGGGCAAAGTCATTTTTAGAGTTCGGATAAGTGATTAACAGTGGTTCGCAAAGTCATTACAATTGTTGGGCAAAGTCATTTTTTAGAGTTCGGATAAGTGATTAACAGTGGTTGCAAAGTCAGTAATATTGTTGGGCACAAGTCATTTTTAGAGTTCGGATAAGTGATTAACAGTGGTTGGCAAAGTCATGACAATGTTTGGCAAAGTCATTTTAGAGTTCGGAAAAGGGATTAACAGTGGTTGGCAAAGTCATTACAATTGTTGGGCAAAGTCATTGTTTAGAGGTCGGCATAAGTGATTAACAGTGGTTGGCAAAGTCATTACAATTGTTGGAGCAAAGTCATATTTAGAGGTCGGAATAAGTGATTAACAGTGGTTGGCCAAAGTCATTACAATTGTTGGGCAAAGTCATATTTAGAGGTCGGATAAAGTGATTAACAGTGGTTGGCAAAGTCATTACAATTGTTGGGCAAAGTCATTTTTAGAGTTCGGAACATGATTAACAGTGGTTCGCAAAGTCATTACAATTGTTGGGCAAAGTCATTTTTAGAGTTCGGATAAGTGATTAACAGTGGTTGGCAAGTCATTACAATTGTTGGGCAAAGTCATTTTTAGAGTTCAGGATAAGTGATTAACAGTGGTTCGCAAAGTCATGTACAATTGTTGGGCAAAGTCATTTTTAGAGTTCGGAATAATGATTAACAGTGGTTGGCAAAGCATTACAATGTTGGGCAAAGTCATTTTTAGAGTTCTGATAAGTGATTAACAGTGGTTGGCAAAGTCATTACAATTGTTGGGCAAAGGTCATTTTTAAAGTTCGGACAATTGGTTTACAGTTGTTGGCAAAGTCATTACAATTATTGGGCAATGTCATTTTTAGAGTTCGGATAAGTGATTAACAGTGGTTGGCAAAGACATTAGAATTGTTGAGCAAAGTCATTTTTAGAGTTCGGATAAGTGATTAACAGTGGTTGGCAAAGTCATTACAATTGTTGGGCAAAGTCATTTTTAAAGTTCGGACAATTGGTTTACAGTTGTTGGCAAAGTCATTACAATTATTGGGCAATGTCATTTTTAGAGTTCGGATAAGTGATTAACAGTGGTTCGCAAAGTCATTACAATTGTTGGGCAAAGTCATTTTTAGAGTTCGGATAAGTGATTACTAGTGGTTTGCAAAGTCATGACTATTGTTGGGCAAAGTCATTTTTAGAGTTCGGATAAGTGATTAACAGTGGTTGGCGAAGTCATTACAATTGTTTGGCAAAGTCATTTTTAGAGTTCCTATAAGTGATTAACAGTGGTTGGCAAAGTCATTACAATTGTTGGGCAAAGTCATTTTTAGAGGTCGGATAAGTGATTAACAGTGGTTGGCAAAGTCATTACAATTGTTGAGCAAAGTCATATTTAGAGTTCGGAAAAGTGATTAACAGTGGTTGGCAAAGTCATTACAATTGTTGGGCAAAGTCATTTTTAGAGGTCGGATAAGTGATTACAGTGGTTGCAAAGTCATTACAATTGTTGGGCAAAGTCATTTTTAGAGTTCGGATAAGTGATTAACAGTGGTTGGCAAAGTCATTACAATTGTTGGGCAAAGTCATTTTTAGAGTTCGGATAAGTGATTAACAGTGGTTCGCAAAGTCATTACAATTGTTGGGCAAAGTCATTTTAGAGTTCGGATAAGTGATTAACAGTGGTTGGCAAAGTCATTACAATTGTTGGGCAAAGTCATTTTAGAGTTCGGATAAGTGATTAACAGTGGTTCGCAAAGTCATTACAATTGTTGGGCAAAGTCATTTTTAGAGTTCGGATAAGTGATTAACAGTGGTTGGCAAAGTCATTACAATTGTTGGGCAAAGTCATTTTTAGAGTTCGGATAAGTGATTAACAGTGGTTGGCAAAGTCATTTCAATTGTTGGGCAAAGTCATTTTTAAAGTTCGGACAATTGGTTTACAGTTGTTGGCAAAGTCATTACAATTATTGGGCAATGTCATTTTTAGAGTTCGGATAAGTGATTAACAGTGGTTGGCAAAGACATTAAAATTGTTGAGCAAAGTCATTTTTAGAGTTCGGATAAGTGATTAACAGTGGTTCGCAAAGTCATTACAATTGTTGGGCAAAGTCATTTTTAGAGTTCGGATAAGTGATTAACAGTGGTTGGCAAAGTCATTGCAATTGTTGGGCAAAGTCATTTTTAGAGTTCGGATAAGTGATTAACAGTGGTTCGCAAAGTCATTACAATTGTTGGGCAAAGTCATTTTTAGAGTTCGGATAAGTGATTAACAGTGGTTCGCAAAGTCATTACAATTGTTGGTCAAAGTCATTTTTAGAGTTCGGATAAGTGATTAACAGTGGTTGGCAAAGTCATTACAATTGTTGGGCAAACTCATTTTTAAAGTTCGGACAATTGGTTTACAGTTGTTGGCAAAGTCATTACAATTGTTGGGCAATTTCATTTTTAGAGTTCGGATAAGTGATTAACAGTGGTTGGCAAAGACATTACAATTGTTGAGCAAAGTCATTTTTAGAGTTCGGATAAGTGATTAACAGTGGTTGGCAAAGTCATTACAATTGTTGGGCAATGTCATTTTTAGAGATCGGATAAGTGATTAACAGTGGTTGGCAAAGTCATTACAATTGTTGGGCAAAGTCATTTTTAGAGTTCGGATAAGTGATTAACAGTGGTTGGCAAAGTCATTACAATTGTTGGGCAAAGTCATTTTTAGAGTTCGTATAAGTGATTAACAGTGTTTGGCAAAGTCATTACAATTGTTGGGCAAAGTCATTTTTAGAGGTCGGATAAGTGATTAACAGTGGTTGGCAAAGTCATTACAATTGTTGAGCAAAGTCATTTTTAGATTTCTGATAAGTGATTAACAGTGGTTGGCAAAGTCATTACAATTGTTTGGCAAAGTCATT
This sequence comes from Brachionus asplanchnoidis, assembly GCA_025491095.1. NCBI lineage: Eukaryota > Metazoa > Rotifera > Eurotatoria > Ploima > Brachionidae > Brachionus > Brachionus asplanchnoidis. The sequence goes on along the minus strand of JAILYF010000314.1, from coordinate 32,673 downwards.
TTTAGAGTTCGGATAAGTGATTAACAGTGGTTGGCAAAGTCATTACAATTGTTGGGCAAAGTCATTTTCAGAGTTCGGATAAGTGATTAACAGTGGTTGGCAAAGTCATTACAATTTTTGGGCAAAGTCATTTTTAGAGTTCGGATAAGTGATTAACAGTGGTTGGCAAAGTCATTACAATTGTTGGGCAAAGTCATTTTTAGAGTTCGGATAAGTGATTAACAGTGGTTGGCAAAGTCATTACAATTGTTGGGCAAAGTCATTTTTAGAGTTCGGATAAGTGATTAACAGTGGTTGGCAAAGTCATTACAATTGTTGGGCAAAGTCATTTTTAGAGGTCGGATAAGTGATTAACAGTGGTTGGCAAAGTCATTTCAATTGTTGTGCAAAGTCATTTTTAGAGGTCGGATAAGTGATTAACAGTGGTTTGCAAAGTCATTACAATTGTTGGGCAAAGTCATTTTTAGAGTTCGAATAAGTGATTAACAGTGGTTGGCAAAGTCATTACAATTGTTGGGCAAAGTCATTTTTAGAGTTCGGATAAGTGATTAACAGTGGTTGGCAAAGTCATTACAACTGTTGGGCAAAGTCATTTTTAGAGTTCGGATAAGTGATTAACAGTGGTTGGCAAAGTCATTTCAATTGTTGGGCAAAGTAATTTTTAGAGTTCGTATAAGTGATTAACAGTGGTTGGCAAAGTCATTACAATTGTTGGGCAAAGACATTTTTACAGGTCGGATAAGTGATTAACAGTGGTTGGAAAAGTCATTACAATTGTTGGGCAAAGTCATTCTTAGAGTTCGGATAAGTGATTAACAGTGGTTGGCAAAGTCATTACAATTGTTGGGCGAAGTCATTTTTAGAGTTCGGATAAGTGATTAACAGTGGTTGGCAAAGTCATTACAATTGATGGGCAAAGTCATTTTTAGAGTTCGGATAAGTGATTAACAGTGGTTGGCAAAGTCATTACAATTGTTGGGCAAAGTCATTTTTAGAGTTCGTATAAGTGATTAACAGTGGTTGGCAAAACCATTACAATTGTTGGGCAAAGTCATTTTTAGAGTTCGGATAAGTGATTAACAGTGGTTTGCAAAGTCATTTCAATTGTTGGGCAAAGTCATATTTAGAGTTCGGATAAGTGATTAACAGTGGTTGGCAAAGTCATTACAATTGTTGGGCGAAGTCATTTTTAGAGTTCGGATAAGTGATTAACAGTGGTTGGCAAAGTCATTACAATTGATGGGCAAAGTCATTTTTAGAGTTCGGATAAGTGATTAACAGTGGTAAGCAAAGTCATTACAATTGTTGGGCAAAGTCATTTTTAGAGTTCGTATAAGTGATTAACAGTGGTTGGCAAAACCATTACAATTGTTGGGCAAAGTCATTTTTAGAGTTCGGATAAGTGATTAACAGTGGTTTGCAAAGTCATTTCAATTGTTGGGCAAAGTCATATTTAGAGTTCGGATAAGTGATTAACAGTGGTTGGCAAAGTCATTACAATTGTTGGGCAAAGTCATTTTTAGAGTTCGTATAAGTGATTAACAGTGTTTGGCAAAGTCATTACAATTGTTGGGCAAAGTCATTTTTAGAGGTCGGATAAGTGATTAACAGTGGTTGGCAATGTCATTACAATTGTTGAGCAAAGTCATTTTTAGAGTTCTGATAAGTGATTAACAGTGGTTGGCAAAGTCATTACAATTGTTGGGCAAAGTCATTTTAGAGGTCGGATAAGTGATTAACAGTGGTTGGCAAAGTCATTACAATTGTTGGGCAAAGTCATTTTTAGAGTTCGGATAAGTGATTAACAGTGGTTGGCAAAGTCATTACAATTGTTGGGCGAAGTCATTTTTAGAGTTCGGATAAGTGATTAACAGTGGTTGGCAAAGTCATTACAATTGTTGGGCAAAGTCATTTTTAGAGTTCGTATAAGTGATTAACAGTGGTTGGCAAAACCATTACAATTGTTGGGCAAAGTCATTTTTAGAGTTCGGATAAGTGATTAACAGTGGTTTGCAAAGTCATTTCAATTGTTGGGCAAAGTCATATTTAGAGTTCGGATAAGTGATTAACAGAGGTTGGCAAGGTCATTACAATTGTTGGGCAAAGTCATTTTTAGAGTTCGTATAAGTGATTAACAGTGTTTGGCAAAGTCATTACAATTGTTGGGCAAAGTCATTTTTAGAGGTCGGATAAGTGATTAACAGTGGTTGGCAATGTCATTACAATTGTTGAGCAAAGTCATTTTTAGAGTTCTGATAAGTGATTAACAGTGGTTGGCAAAGTCATTACAATTGTTTGGCAAAGTCATTTTTAGAGTTCGGATAAGTGATTAACAGTGGTTGGCAAAGTCATTACAATTGTTGGGCAAAGTCATTTTTAAAAATCGGATAAGTGATTAACAGATGTTGGCAAAGTCATTACAATTGTTGGGCAAAGTCATTTTTAGAGGTCGGATAAGTGATTAACAGATGTTGGCAAAGTCATTACAATTGTTGGGCAAACTCATTTTAAGAGGTCGGATAAGTGATTAACAGTGGTTGGCAAAGTCATTACAATTGTTGGGCAAAGTCATTTTTAGAGTTCGGATAAGTGATTAACAGTGGTTGGCAAAGTCATTACAACTGTTGGGCAAAGTCATTTTTAGAGTTCGGATAAGTGATTAACTGTGGTTGGCAAAGTCATCACAATGGTTGGGCAAAGTCATTTTTAGAGGTCGGATAAGTGATTGACAGTGGTTGGCAAAGTCATTACAATTGTTGGGCAAAGTCATTTTTAGAGTTTGGATAAGTGATTAACAGTGGTTGGCAAAGTCATTACAATTGTTGGGCAAAGTCATTTTAGAGGTCGGATAAGTGATTAACAGATGTTGGCAAAGTCATTACAATTGTTGGGCAAACTCATTTTTAGAGGTCGGATAAGTGATTAACAGTGGTTGGCAAAGTCATTACAATTGTTGGGCAAAGTCATTTTTAGAGTTCGGATAAGTGATTAACAGTGGTTGGCAAAGTCATTACAATTGTTGGGCAAAGTCATTTTTAGAGTTCGGATAAGTGATTAACTGTGGTTGGCAAAGTCATCACAATGGTTGGGCAAAGTCATTTTTTGAGGTCGGATAAGTGATTGACAGTGGTTGGCAAAGTCATTACAATTGTTGGGCAAAGTCATTTTTAGAGTTCGTATGAGTGATTTACAGTGGTTGGCAAAACCATTACAATTGTTGTGCAAAGACGTTTTTAGAGGTCGGATTAGTGATTAACAGTGGTTGGCAAAGTCATTACAATTGTTGGGCAAAGTCATTTTTAGAGTTCGTATAAGTGATTAACAGTGGTTGGCAAAGTCATTACAATTGTTGGGCAAAGTCATTTTTAGATTTCGTATAAGTGATTAACAGTGGTTGGCAAAGTCATTACAATTGTTGGGCAAAGTCATTTTTAGAGTTCGTATAAGTGATTAACAGTGGTTGGCAAAACCATTACAATTGTTGGGCAAAGTCATTTTTAGAGTTCGGATAAGTGATTAACAGTGGTTTGCAAAATCATAACAATTGTTGGGCAAAGTCATTTTTAGAGTTCGTATAAGTGATTAACAGTGGTTGGCAAAACCATTACAATTGTTGGGCAAAGTCATTTTAGAGTTCGGATAAGTGATTAACAGTGGTTGGCAAAGTCATTTCAATTGATGGGCAAAGTCATTTTTAAAGTTCGGATAAGTGATTAACAGTGGTTTGCAAAGTCATTACAATTGTTGGGCAAAGTCATTTTTACAGGTCGGATAAGTGATTAACAGTGGTTGGCAAAGTCATTACAATTGTTGGGCAAAGTCATTTTTATAGTTCGGATAAGTGATTAACAGTGGTTGGCAAATTCATTTCAATTGATGGGAAAAGTCATTTTTAGAGTTCGGATAAGTGATTAACAGTGGTTTGCAAAGTCATTACAATTGTTGGGCAAAGTCATTTTTACAGGTCGGATAAGTGATTAACAGTGGTTGGCAAAGTCATTACAATTGTTGGGCAAAGTCCTTTTTAGAGGTCGGATAAGTGATTAACAGTGGTTTGCAAAGTCATTACAATTGTTGGGCAAAGTCATTATTACAGGTCGGATAAGTGATTAACAGTGGTTGGCAAAGTCATTACAATTGTTGGGCAAAGTCCTTTTTAGAGGTCGGATAAGTGATTAACATTGGTTGGCAAAGTCATTTTTAGAGGTCGGATAAGTGATTAACAGTGGTTGGCAAAGTCATTTCAATTGTTGGGCAAAGTCATATTTAGAGTTCGGATAAGTGATTAACAGTGGTTGGCAAAGTCATTACAATTGTTGGGCAAAGTCATTTTTAGAGTTCGTATAAGTGATTAACAGTGGTTGGCAAAACCATTACAATTGTTGGGCAAAGTCATTTTTAGAGTTCGGATAAGTGATTAACAGTGTTTGGCAAAGTCATTACAATTGTTGGGCAAAGTCATATTTAGAGTTCGGATAAGTGATTAACAGTGGTTGGCAAAGTCATTACAATTGTTGGGCAAAGTCATTTTTAGAGTTCGTATAAGTGATTAACAGTGGTTGGCAAAACCATTACAATTGTTGGGCAAAGTCATTTTAGAGTTCGGATAAGTGATTAACAGTGTTTGGCAAAGTCATTACAATTGTTGGGCAAAGTCATTTTTAGAGTTCGTATAAGTGATTAACAGTGGTTGGCAAAACCATTACAATTGTTGGGCAAAGTCATTTTTAGAGTTCGGATAAGTGATTAACAGTGGTTTGCAAAGTCATTTCAATTGTTGGGCAAAGTCATATTTAGAGTTCGGATAAGTGATTTACAGTGGTTGGCAAAGTCATTACAATTGTTGGGCAAAGTCATTTTTAGAGTTCGTATAAGTGATTAGCAGTGTTTGGCAAAGTCATTACAATTGTTGGGCAAAGTCATTTTTAGAGGTCGGATAAGTGTTTAACAGTGGTTGGCAAAGTCATTACAATTGTTGAGCAAAGTCATTTTTAGAGTTCTGATAAGTGATTAACAGTGGTTGGCAAAGTCATTACAATTGTTTGGCAAAGTCATTTTTAGAGTTCGGATAAGTGATTAACAGTGGTTGGCAAAGTCATTACAATTGTTGGGCAAAGTCATTTTTAGAGTTCGGATAAGTGATTAACAGTGGTTGGCAAAGTCATTACAATTGTTGGGCAAAGTCATTTTTAGAGGTCGGATAAGTGATTAACAGTGGTTGGCAAAGTCATTACAATTGTTGGGCAAAGTCATTTTTAGAGTTCTGATAAGTGATTAACAGTGGTTGGCAAAGTCATTACAATTAGTTGGCAAAGTCATTTTTAGAGTTCGGATAAGTGATTAACAGTGGTTGGCAAAGTCATCACAATGGTTGGGCAAAGTCATTTTTAGAGGTCGGATAAGTGATTGACAGTGGTTGGCAAAGTCATTACAATTGTTGGGACAAGTCCTTTTTAGAGGTCGGATAAGTGATTAACAGTGGTTGGCAAAGTCATTACAATTGTTGGGCAAAGTCATTTTTAGAGTTCGGATAAGTGATTAACAGTGGTTGGCAAAGTCATCACAATGGTTGGGCAAAGTCATTTTTAGAGGTCGGATAAGTGATTGACAGTGGTTGGCAAAGTCATTACAATTGTTGGGCAAAGTCATTTTAGAGTTCGGATAAGTGATTAACAGTGGTTGGCAAAGTCATTACAATTGTTGGGCAAAGTCATTTTTAGAGTTCGGATAAGTGTTTAACAGTGGTTGGCAAAGTCATTACAATTGTTGGGCAAAGTCATTTTTAGAGGTCGGATAAGTGATTAACAGTGGTTGGCAAAGTCATTACAATTGTTGGGCAAAGTCATTTTTAGAGTTCGTATGAGTGATTTACAGTGGTTGGCAAAACCATTACAATTGTTGTGCAAAGACGTTTTTAGAGGTCGGATTAGTGATTAACAGTGGTTGGCAAAGTCATTACAATTGTTGGGCAAAGTCATTTTTAGAGTTCGTATAAGTGATTAACAGTGGTTGGCAAAGTCATTACAATTGTTGGGCAAAGTCATTTTTAGAGTTCGTATAAGTGATTAACAGTGGCTGGCAAAGTCATTACAATTGTTGGGCAAAGTCATTTTTAGAGTTCGTATAAGTGATTAACAGTGGTTGGCAAAACCATTACAATTGTTGGGCAAAGTCATTTTTAGAGTTCGGATAAGTGATTAACAGTGGTTTGCAAAATCATAACAATTGTTGGGCAAAGTCATTTTTAGAGTTCGTATAAGTGATTAACAGTGGTTGGCAAAACCATTACAATTGTTGGGCAAAGTCATTTTTAGAGTTCGGATAAGTGATTAACAGTGGTTGGCAAAGTCATTTCAATTGATGGGCAAAGTCATTTTTAGAGTTCGGATAAGTGATTAACAGTGGTTTGCAAAGTCATTACAATTGTTGGGCAAAGTCATTTTTACAGGTCGGATAAGTGATTAACAGTGGTTGGCAAAGTCATTACAATTGTTGGGCAAAGTCATTTTTATAGTTCGGATAAGTGATTACAGTGGTTGGCAAATTCATTTCAATTGATGGGCAAAGTCATTTTTAGAGTTCGGATAAGTGATTAACAGTGGTTTGCAAAGTCATTACAATTGTTGGGCAAAGTCATTTTTACAGGTCGGATAAGTGATTAACAGTGGTTGGCAAAGTCATTTTTAGAGGTCGGATAAGTGATTAACAGTGGTTGGCAAAGTCATTACAATTGTTGGGCAAAGTCATTTTTAGAGTTCGGATAAGTGATTAACAGTGGTTTGCAAAGTCATTTCAATTGTTGGGCAAAGTCATATTTAGAGTTCGGATAAGTGATTAACAGTGGTTGGCAAAGTCATTACAATTGCTGGGCAAAGTCATTTTTAGAGTTCGTATAAGTGATTAACAGTGGTTGGCAAAGTCATTACAATTGTTGGGCAAAGTCATTTTTAGAGTTCGGATAAGTGATTAGCAGTGGTTGGCAAATTCATTTCAATTGATGGGCAAAGTCATTTTTAGAGTTCGGATAAGTGATTAACAGTGGTTTGCAAAGTCATTACAATTGTAGGGCAAAGTCATATTTAGAGTTCGGATAAGTGATTAACAGTGGTTTGCAAAGTCATTACAATTGTTGGGCAAAGTCATTTTTACAGGTCGGATAAGTGATTAACAGTGGTTGGCAAAGTCATTACAATTGTTGGGCAAAGTCATTTCTATAGTTCGGATAAGTGATTAACAGTGGTTGGCAAATTCATTTCAATTGATGGGCAAAGTCATTTTTAGAGTTCGGATAAGTGATTAAAAGTGGTTTGCAAAGTCATTACAATTGTTGGGCAAAGTCATTTTTACAGGTCGGATAAGTGATTAACAGTGGTTGGCAAAGTCATTACAATTGTTGGGCAAAGTCCTTTTTAGAGGTCGGATAAGTGATTAACAGTGGTTTGCAAAGTCATTACAATTGTTGGGCAAAGTCATTTTTACAGGTCGGATAAGTGATTAACAGTGGTTGGCAAAGATATTACAATTGTTGGGACAAGTCCTTTTTAGAGGTCGGATAAGTGATTAACATTGGTTGGCAAAGTCATTTTTAGAGTTCGTATAAGTGATTAACAGTGGTTGGCAAAACCATTACAATTGTTGGGCAAAGTCATTTTTAGAGTTCGGATAAGTGATTAACAGTGGTTTGCAAAGTCATTTCAATTGTTGGGCAAAGTCATATTTAGAGTTCGGATAAGTGATTAACAGTGGTTGGCAAAGTCATTACAATTGTTGGGCAAAGTCATTTTTAGAGTTCGTATAAGTGATTAACAGTGGTTGGCAAAACCATTACAATTGTTAGGCAAAGTCATTTTTAGAGTTCGGATAAGTGATTAGCAGTGGTTGGCAAATTCATTTCAATTGATGGGCAAAGTCATTTTTAGAGTTCGGATAAGTGATTAACAGTGGTTGGCAAAGTCATTACAATTGTTGGGCAAAGTCATTTTTAGAGTTCGTATAAGTGATTAACAGTGGTTGGCAAAACCATTACAATTGTTGGGCAAAGTCATTTTTAGAGTTCGGATGAGTGATTAACAGTGGTTGGCAAATTCATTTCAATTGATGGGCAAAGTCATTTTTAGAGTTCGGATAAGTGATTAACAGTGGTTGGCAAAGTCATTACAATTGTTGGGCAAAGTCCTTTTTAGAGGTCGGATAAGTGATTAACAGTGGTTTGCAAAGTCATTACAATTGTTGGGCAAAGTCATTTTTACAGGTCGGATAAGTGATTAACAGTGGTTGGCAAAGTCATTACAATTGTTGGGACAAGTCCTTTTTAGAGGTCGGATAAGTGATTAACATTGATTGGCAAAGTCATTTTTAGAGGTCGGATAAGTGATTAACAGTGGTTGGCAAAGTCATTACAATTGTTGGGCAAAGTCATTTTTAGAGTTCGGATAAGTGATTAACAGTGGTTTGCAAAGTCATTTCAATTGTTGGGCAAAGTCATATTTAAAGTTCGGATAAGTGATTAACAGTGGTTGGCAAAGTCATTACAATTGTTGGGCAAAGTCATTTTTAGAGTTCGTATAAGTGATTAACAGTGGTTGGCAAAACCATTACAATTGTTGGGCAAAGTCATTTTTAGAGTTCGGATAAGTGATTAGCAGTGGTTGGCAAATTCATTTCAATTGTTGGGCAAAGTCATATTTAGAGTTCGGATAAGTGATTAACAGTGGTTGGCAAAGTCATTACAATTGTTGGGCAAAGTCATTTTTAGAGTTCGTATAAGTGATTAACAGTGGTTGGCAAAACCATTACAATTGTTGGGCAAAGTCATTTTTAGAGTTCGGATAAGTGATTAACAGTGGTTGGCAAAATTAATTTCAATTGATGGGCAAAGTCATTTTTAGAGTTCGGATAAGTGATTAACAGTGGTTGGCAAAGTCATTACAATTGTTGGGCAAAGTCATTTTTAGAGTTCGTATAAGTGATTAACAGTGGTTGGCAAAACCATTACAATTGTTGTGCAAAGTCATTTTTAGAGTTCGGATAAGTGATAAACAGTGGTTGGCAAATTCATTTCAATTAATGGGCAAAGTCATATTTATTGTTCGCATAAGTGATTAACAGTGGTTGGCAAAGTCATTACAATTGTTGGGCAAAGTCATTTTTAGAGTTCGGATAAGTGATTAACAGTGGTTTGCAAAGTCATTACAATTGTTGGGCAAAGACGTTTTTAGACGTCGGATTAGTGATTAACAGTGGTTGGCAAAGTCATTACAATTGTTGGGCAAAGTCATTTTTAGAGTTCGTATAAGTGATTAACAGTGGTTGGCAAAATCATAACAATTGTTGGGCAAAGTCATTTTTAGAGTTCGTATAAGTGATTAACAGTGGTTGGCAAAACCATTACAATTGTTGGGCAAAGTCATTTTTAGAGTTCGGATAAGTGATTAACAGTGGTTGGCAAATTCATTTCAATTGATGGGCAAAGTCATTCTTAGAGTTCGGATAAGTGATTAACAGTGGTTTGCAAAGTCATTACAATTGTTGGGCAAAGTCATTTTTACAGGTCGGATAAGTGATTAACAGTGGTTGGCAAAGTCATTACAATTGTTGGGCAAAGTCCTTTTTAGAGGTCGGATAAGTGATTAACATTGGTTGGCAAAGTCATTTCAATTGATGGGCAAAGTCATTTTTAGAGTTCGGATAAGTGATTAACAGTGGTTTGCAAAGTCATTACAATTGTTGGGCAAAGTCATTTTTAGAGGTCGGATAAGTGATTAACAGTGGCTGGCAAAGTCATTACAATTGTTGGGCAAAGTCATTTTTAGAGTTCGGATAAGTGATTAACAGTGGTTTGCAAAGTCATTTCAATTGTTGGGCAAAGTCATATTTAGAGTTCGGATAAGTGATTAACAGTGGTTGGCAAAGTTATTACAATTGTTGGGCAAAGTCATTTTTAGAGTTCGGATAAGTGATTAACAGTGGTTGGCAAAGTCATTACAATTTCGGGGCAAAGACGTTTTTAGAGGTCGGATTAGTGATTAACAGTGGTTGGCAAAGTCATTACAATTGTTGGGCAAAGTCATTTTTAGAGTTCGTATAAGTGGTTAACAGTGGTTTGCAAAATCATAACAATTGTTGGGCAAAGTCATTTTTAGAGTTCGTATAAGTGATTAACAGTGGTTGGCAAAGTCATTTCAATTGATGGGCAAAGTCATTTTTAGAGTTCGGATAAGTGATTAACAGTGGTTTGCAAAGTCATTACAATTGTTGGGCAAAGTCATTTTTACAGGTCGGATAAGTGATTAACAGTGGTTGGCAAAGTCATTACAATTGTTGGGCAAAGTCATTTTATAGTTCGGATAAGTGATTAACAGTGGTTGGCAAAGTCATTACAATTGTTGGGCAAAGTCATTTTTAGAGTTCGTATAAGTGATTAACAGTGGTTGGCAAAACCATTACAATTGTTGGGCAAAGTCATTTTTAGAGTTCGGATAAGTGATTAACAGTGGTTGGCAAAGTCATTTCAATTGATGGGCAAAGTCATTTTTAGAGTTCGGATAAGTGATTGACAGTGGTTTGCAAAGTCATTACAATTGTTGGGCAAAGTCATTTTTAGAGTTCGGATAAGTGATTAACAGTGGTTGGCAAAGTCATTACAATTTTTGGCAAATTCATTTTTAGAGTTCGGATAAGTGATTAACAGTGGTTGGCAAATTCATTTCAATTGATGGGCAAAGTCATTTTTAGAGTTCGGATAAGTAATTTACAGTGGTTTGCAAAGTCATTACAATTGTTGGGCAAAGTCATTTTTACAGGTCGGATAAGTGATTAACAGTGGTTGGCAAAGTCATTACAATTGTTGGGCAAAGTCCTTTTTAGAGGTCGGATAAGTGATTAACATTGGTTGGCAAAGTCATTTTTAAAGGTCGGATAAGTGATTAACAGTGGCTGGCAAAGTCATTACAATTATTGGGCAAAGTCATTTTTAGAGTTCGGATAAGTGATTAACAGTGGTTTGCAAAGTCATTTCAATTTTTGGGCAAAGTCATATTTAGAGTTCGGATAAGTGATTAACAGTGGTTGGCAAAGTCATTACAATTGTTGGGCAAAGTCATTTTTAGAGTTCGGATAAGTGATTAACAGTGGTTGGCAAAGTCATTACAATTTCGGGGCAAAGACGTTTTTAGAGGTCGGATTAGTGATTAACAGTGGTTGGCAAAGTCATTTCAATTGTTGGGCAAAGTCATTTTTAGAGTTCGTATAAGTGGTTAACAGTGGTTTGCAAAATCATAACAATTGTTGGGCAAAGTCATTTTTAGAGTTCGTATAAGTGATTAACAGTGGTTGGCAAAGTCATTTCAATTGATGGGCAAAGTCATTTTTAGAGTTCGGATAAGTGATTAACAGTGGTTGGCAAAGTCATTACAATTGTTGGGCAAAGTCATTTTATAGTTCGGATAAGTGATTAACAGTGGTTGGCAATTATCATTACAATTGTTGGGCAAAGTCATTTTTAGAGTTCGGATAAGTGATTAACAGTGGTTGGCAAAGTCATTACTATTTCGGGGCAAAGTGGTTTTTAGAGGTCGGATAAGTGATTAACAGTGGTTGGCAAAGTCATTACAATTGTTGGGCAAAGTCATTTTTACAGGTCGGATAAGTGATTAACAGTGGTTGGCAAAGTCATTACAATTGTTGGGCAAAGTCATTTTTAGAGTTCGGATAAGTGATTAACAGTGGTTGGCAAAGTCATTTCAATTGATGGGCAAAGTCATTTTTAGAGTTCGGATAAGTGATTGACAGTGGTTTGCAAAGTCATTACAATTGTTGGGCAAAGTCATTTTTAGAGTTCGGATAAGTGATTAACAGTGGTTGGCAAAATCATTACAATTGTTGGGCAAAGTCATTTTTAGAGTTCGGATAAGTGATTAACAGTGGTTGGCAAAGTCATTACTATTTCGGGGCAAAGTGGTTTTTAGAGGTCGGATAAGTGATTAACAGTGGTTGGCAAAGTCATTACAATTGTTGGGCAAAGTCATTTTTAGAGTTCGTATAAGTGATTAACAGTGGTTGGCAAAACCATTACAATTGTTGGGCAAAGTCATTTTTAGAGTTCGGATAAGTGATTAACAGTGGTTGGCAAAGTCATTTCAATTGATGGGCAAAGTCATTTTTAGAGTTCGGATAAGTGATTGACAGTGGTTTGCAAAGTCATTACAATTGTTGGGCAAAGTCATTTTTAGAGTTCGGATAAGTGATTAACAGTGGTTGGCAAAGTCATTCCAATTTTTGGGCAAATTCATTTTTAGAGTTCGGATAAGTGATTAACAGTGGTTGGCAAAATCATTACAATTGTTGGGCAAAGTCATTTTTAGAGTTCGGATAAGTGATTAACAGTGGTTGGCAAAGTCATTACAATTGTTGGGCAAAGTCATTTTTAGAGTTCGGATAAGTGATTAACAGTGGTTGGCAAAGTCATTACAATTTCGGGGCAAAGACGTTTTTAGAGGTCGGATTAGTGATTAACAGTGGTTGGCAAAGTCATTACAATTGTTGGGCAAAGTCATTTTTAGAGTTCGTATAAGTGGTTAACAGTGGTTTGCAAAATCATTACAATTGTTGGGCAAAGTCATTTTTAGAGTTCGGATAAGTGATTAACAGTGGTTGGCAAAGTCATTACTATTTCGGGGCAAAGTCGTTTTTAGAGGTCGGATAAGTGATTAACAGTGGTTGGCAAAGTCATTACAATTGTTGGGCAAAGTCATTTTTAGAGTTCGGATAAGTGATTAACAGTGGTTGGCAAAGTCATTACAATTGTTGGGCAAAGTCATTTTTAGAGTTCGGATAAGTGATTAACAGTGGTTGGCAAAGTCATTACAATTTCGGGGCAAAGACGTTTTTAGAGGTCGGATTAGTGATTAACAGTGGTTGGCAAAGTCATTACAATTGTTGGGCAAAGTCATTTTTAGAGTTCGTATAAGTGGTTAACAGTGGTTTGCAAAATCATAACAATTGTTGGGCAAAGTCATTTTTAGAGTTCGTATAAGTGATTAACAGTGGTTGGCAAAGTCATTTCAATTGATGGGCAAAGTCATTTTTAGAGTTCGGATAAGTGATTAACAGTGGTTTGCAAAGTCATTACAATTGTTGGGCAAAGTCATTTTTACAGGTCGGATAAGTGATTAACAGTGGTTGGCAAAGTCATTACAATTGTTGGGCAAAGTCATTTTTATAGTTCGGATAAGTGATTAACAGTGGTTGGCAAAATCATTACAATTGTTGGGCAAAGTCATTTTTAGAGTTCGGATAAGTGATTAACAGTGGTTGGCAAAGTCATTACTATTTCGGGGCAAAGTCGTTTTTAGAGGTCGGATAAGTGATTAACAGTGGTTGGCAAAGTCATTACAATTTTTGGGCAAAGTCATTTTAGAGTTCGTATAAGTGATTAACAGTGGTTGGCAAAAACCATTACAATTGTTGGGCAAAGTCATTTTTAGAGTTCGGATAAGTGATTAACAGTGGTTGGCAAAGTCATTTCAATTGATGGGCAAAGTCATTTTTAGAGTTCGGATAAGTGATTGACAGTGGTTTGCAAAGTCATTACAATTGTTGGGCAAAGTCATTTTTAGAGTTCGGATAAGTGATTAACAGTGGTTGGCAAAGTCATTACAATTTTTGGGCAAATTCATTTTTAGAGTTCGGATAAGTGATTAACAGTGGTTGGCAAAATCATTACAATTGTTGGGCAAAGTCATTTTTAGAGTTCGGATAAGTGATTAACAGTGGTTGGCAAAGTCATTACAATTTTTGGGCAAAGTCATTTTTAGAGGTCGGATAAACGATTTAAATTGGTTGGCAAAGTCATTACAAATGTTGGGCAATGTCATTTTTTGAGTTCGGATAAGTGATTAACAGTGGTTGGCAAAGTCATTACAATTGTTGGGCAAAGTCATTTTTAGAGTTCGGATAAGTGATTAACAGTGGTTGGCAAAGTCATTACAATTGTTGGGCAAAGTCATTTTTAGAGTTCGGATAAGTGATTAACATTGGTTGGCAAAGTCATTTTTAGAGGTCGGATAAGTGATTAACAGTGGTTGGCAAAGTCATTTCAATTGTTGGGCAAAGTCATTTTTAGAGGTCGGATAAGTGATTAACAGTGGTTTGCAAAGTCATAACAATTTTTGGGCAAAGTCATATTTATTGTTCGCATAAGTGATTAACAGTGGTTGGCAAAGTCATTACAATTGTTGGGCAAAGTCATTTTTAGAGTTCGGATAAGTGATTAACAGTGGTTTGCAAAGTCATTATAATTGTTGGGCAAAGACATTTTTAGAGGTCGGATAAGTGATTAACAGTGGTTGGCAAAGTCATTATAATTGTTGGGCAAAGTCATTTTTAGAGTTCGGATAAGTGATTAACAGTGGTTGGCAAAGTCATTACAATTGTTGGGCAAAGTCATTTTAGAGTTCGGATAAGTGATTAACAGTGGTTCGCAAAGTCATTACAATTGTTGGGCAAAGTCATTTTTAGAGTTCGGATAAGTGATTAACAGTGGTTGGCAAAGTCATTACAATTGTTGGGCAAAGTCATTTTTAGAGTTCGGATAGATGATAAACAGTGGTTGGCAAAGTCATTCCAATTGTTGGGTAAAGTCATTTTAGAGGTCGGATAAGTGATTAACAGTGGTTTGCAAAGTCATTACAATTGTTGGGCAAAGTCATTTTTAGAGTTCGTATAAGTGGTTAACAGTGGTTGGCAAAATCATTACAATTGTTGGGCAAAGTCATTTTTAGAGTTCGTATAAGTGATTAACAGTGGTTGGCAAAACCATTACAATTGTTGGACAAAGTCATTTTTAGAGTTCGGATAAGTGATTTACAGTGTTTGGCAAAGTCATTTCAATTGTTGGGCAAAGTCATTTTTAGAGGTCGGATAAACGATTAACATTGGTTGGCAAAGTCATTACAATTGTTGGGTAAAGTCCTTTTTAGAGGTCGGATAAGTGATTAATATTGGTTGGCAAAGTCATTTTTAGAGGTCGGATAAGTGATTAACAGTGGTTGGCAAAGTCATTACAATTGTTGGGCAAAGTCATTTTTAGAGTTCGGATAAGTGATTAACAGTGGTTGGCAAAGTCATTACAATTGTTGGGCAAAGTCATTTTTAGAGTTCGGATAAGTGATTAACATTGGTTGGCAAAGTCATTTTAGAGGTCGGATAAGTGATTAACAGTGGTTGGCAAAGTCATTTCAATTGTTGGGCAAAGTCATTTTTAGAGGTCGGATAAGTGATTAACAGTGGTTTGCAAAGTCATAACAATTTTTGGGCAAAGTCATATTTATTGTTCGCATAAGTGATTAACAGTGGTTGGCAAAGTCATTACAATTGTTGGGCAAAGTCATTTTTAGAGTTCGGATAAGTGATTAACAGTGGTTTGCAAAGTCATTATAATTGTTGGGCAAAGACATTTTTAGAGGTCGGATAAGTGATTAACAGTGGTTGGCAAAGTCATTATAATTGTTGGGCAAAGTCATTTTTAGAGTTCGGATAAGTGATTAACAGTGGTTGGCAAAGTCATTACAATTGTTGGGCAAAGTCATTTTTAGAGTTCGGATAAGTGATTAACAGTGGTTCGCAAAGTCATTACAATTGTTGGGCAAAGTCATTTTTAGAGTTCGGATAAGTGATTAACAGTGGTTGGCAAAGTCATTACAATTGTTGGGCAAAGTCATTTTTAGAGTTCGGATAGATGATAAACAGTGGTTGGCAAAGTCATTACAATTGTTGGGTAAAGTCATTTTTAGAGGTCGGATAAGTGATTAACAGTGGTTTGCAAAGTCATTACAATTGTTGGGCAAAGTCATTTTTAGAGTTCGTATAAGTGGTTAACAGTGGTTGGCAAAATCATTACAATTGTTGGGCAAAGTCATTTTTAGAGTTCGTATAAGTGATTAACAGTGGTTGGCAAAACCATTACAATTGTTGGGCAAAGTCATTTTTAGAGTTCGGATAAGTGATTTACAGTGTTTGGCAAAGTCATTTCAATTGTTGGGCAAAGTGATTTTTAGAGGTCCGATAAACGATTAACATTGGTTGGCAAAGTCATTTCAATTGTTGGGCAAAGTCATTTTTAGAGTTCGGATAAACGATTAACATTGGTTGGCAAAGTCATTACAATTGTTGGGCAAAGTAATTTTTAGAGGTCGGATAAGTGATTAACATTGGTTGGCAAAGTCATTACAATTGTTGGGCAAAGTCATTTTTAGAGTTCGGATAAGTGATTAACATTGGTTGGCAAAGTCATTACAATTGTTGGGCAATGTCATTTTTTGAGTTCGGATAAGTGATTGACAGTGGTTTGCAAAGTCATAACAATTTTCGGGCAAAGTCATATTTAGAGTTCGGATAAGTGATTAACAGTGGTTGGCAAAGTCATTACAATTGTTGGGCAAAGTCCTTTTTAGAGGTCGGATAAGTGATTAACATTGGTTGGCAAAGTCATTTTTAGAGGTCGGATAAGTGATTAACAGTGGTTGGCAAAGTCATTTCAATTGTTGGGCAAAGTCATTTTTAGAGGTAGGATAAACGATTTTAATTGGTTGGCAAAGTCATTACAATTGTTGGGCAAAGTCCTTTTTAGAGGTCGGATAAGTGATTAACATTGGTTGGCAAAGTCATTACAATTGTTGGGCAATGTCATTTTTTGAGTTCGGATAAGTGATTGACAGTGGTTTGCAAAGTCATAACAATTTTCGGGCAAAGTCATATTTAGAGTTCGGATAAGTGATTAACAGTGGTTGGCAAAGTCATTACAATTGTTGGGCAAAGTCATTTTAGAGTTCGGATAACTGATTAACAGTGGCATGCAAAGTCATTTCAATTGATGGGCAAAGTCATTTTTAGAGTTCGGATAAGTGATTAACAGTGTTTGGCAAAGTCATTTCAATTGATGGGCAAAGTCATTTTTAGAGTTCGGATAAGTGATTAACAGTGGTTGGCAAAGTCATTACAATTGTTGGGCAAAGTCCTTTTTAGAGGTCGGATAAGTGATTAACATTGGTTGGCAAAGTCATTACAATTGTTGGACAATGTCATTTTTTGAGTTCGGATAAGTGATTGACAGTGGTTTGCAAAGTCATAACAATTTTCGGGCAAAGTCATATTTAGAGTTCGGATAAGTGATTAACAGTGGTTGGCAAAGTCATTACAATTGTTGGGCAAAGTCATTTTTAGAGTTCGGATAACTGATTAACAGTGGCATGCAAAGTCATTTCAATTGATGGGCAAAGTCATTTTTAGAGTTCGGATAAGTGATTAACAGTGTTTGGCAAAGTCATTTCAATTGATGGGCAAAGTCATTTTTAGAGTTCGGATAAGTGATTAACAGTGGTTGGCAAAGTCATTTCAATTGATGGGCAAAGTCATTTTTAGAGTTCGGATAAGTGATTAACAGTGATTTGCAAAGTCATTACAATTGTTGGGCAAAGTCATTTTTAGAGTTCGGATAAGTGATTAACAGTGGCTGGCAAAGTCATTACAATTGTTGGGCAAATTCATTTTTAGAGTTCGGATAAGTGATTAACAGTGGTTGGCAAAATCATTACAATTGTTGGGCAAAGTCATTTTTAGAGTTCGGATAAGTGATTAACACTTGTTGGCAAAGTCATTACAATTGTTCGGCAATGTCATTTTTAGAGTTCGGATAAGTGATTAACAGTGTTTGGCAAAGTCATTTCAATTGATGGGCAAAGTCATTTTTAGAGTTCGGATAAGTGATTAACAGTGGTTGGCAAAGTCATTTCAATTGATGGGCAAAGTCATTTTTAGAGTTCGGATAAGTGATTAACAGTGATTTGCAAAGTCATTACAATTGTTGGGCAAAGTCATTTTTAGAGTTCGGATAAGTGATTAACAGTGGCTGGCAAAGTCATTACAATTGTTGGGCAAATTCATTTTTAGAGTTCGGATAAGTGATTAACAGTGGTTGGCAAAATCATTACAATTGTTGGGCAAAGTCATTTTTAGAGTTTGTATAAGTGATTAACAGTGGTTGGCAAAGTCATCACAATTGTTGGGCAAAGTCATTTTTAGAGTTCGTATAAGTGATTAACAGTGGTTGGCAAAACCATTACAATTGTTGGGCAAAGTCATTTTTAGAGTTCGGATAAGTGATTAACAGTGGTTGGCAAAGTCATTTCAATTGATGGGCAAAGTCATTTTAGAGTTCGGATAAGTGATTAACAGTGGTTTGCAAAGTCATCACAATTGTTGGGCAAAGTCATTTTTAGAGTTCGGATAAGTGATTAACAGTGGTAGGCAAAGTCATTACAATTGTTGGGCAAAGTCATTTTGAGAGTTCGTTTAAGTGATTAACAGTGGTTGGCAAAATCATTACAATTGTTGTGCAAAGTCATTTCTAGAGTTCGGATAAGTGATTAAAGGTGGTTGGCAAAGTCATTACAATTTCGGGGCAAAGTCGTTTTTAGAGGTCGGATAAGTGATTAACAGTGGTTGGCAAAATCATTACAATTGTTGGGCAAAGTCATTTTTAGAGTTCGGATCATTTTTTAACAGTGGTTGGCAAAGTCATTTCAATTGTTGGGCAAAGTAATTTTTAGAGTTCGTATAAGTGATTAACAGTGGTTGGCAAAACCATTACAATTGTTGGGCAAAGTCATTTTTAGAGTTCGGATAAGTGATTCACAGTGGTTGGCAAAGTCATTTCAATTGATGGGCAAAGTCATTTTTAGAGTTCGGATAAGTGATTAACAGTGGTTTGCAAAGTCATTACAATTGTTGGGCAAAGTCATTTTTAGAGTTCGGATAAGTGATTAACAGTGGTTGGCAAAGTCATTACAATTGTTGGGCAAAGTCATTTTGAGAGTTCGTTTAAGTGATTAACAGTAGTTGGCAAAATCATTACAATTGTTGGGCAAAGTAATTTTTAGAGTTCGTAAAGTGATTAACAGTGGTTGGCAAAGTAATTACAATTGTTGAGCAAAGTCATTTTTAGAGTTCGGATAAGTGATTAACAGTGGTTTGGAAAGTCATTACAATTGTTGGGCAAAGTCATTTTTAGAGTTCGGATAAGTGATTAACAGTGGTTGGCAAAGTCATTACAATTGTTGGGCAAAGTCATTTCTAGAGTTCGGATAATTGATTAACAGTGGTTGGCAAAGTCATTTCAATTGATGGGCAAAGTCATTTTTAGAGTTCGGATAAGTGATTAACAGTGGTTTGCAAAGTCATTACAATTGTTGGGCAAAGTCATTTTTAGAGTTCGGATAAGTGATTAACAGTAGTAGGCAAAGTCATTACAATTGTTGGGCAAAGTCATTTTGAGAGTTCGTTTAAGTGATTAACAGTGGTTGGCAAAATCATTACAATTGTTGTGCAAAGTCATTTTTAGAGTTCGGATAAGTGATTAACAGTGATTTGCAAATTCATTACAATTGATGGGCAAAGTCATTTTTAGAGTTCGGATAAGTGATTAACAGTGATTTGCAAATTCATTACAATTGATGGGCAAAGTCATTTTTAGAGTTCGGATAAGTGATTAACACTTGTTGGCAAAGTCATTACAATTGTTCGGCAAAGTCATTTTTAGAGTTCGTATAAGTGATTAACAGTAGTTGGCAAAGTCATTTCAATTGTTGGGCAAAGTAATTTTTAGAGTTCGTATAAGTGATTAACAGTGGTTGGCAAAACCATTACAATTGTTGGGCAAAGTCATTTTTAGAGTTCGGATAATTTTTTAACAGTGGTTGGCAAAGTCATTTCAATTGATGGGCAAAGTCATTTTTAGAGTTCGGATAAGTGATTAACAGTGGTTTGCAAATTCATTACAATTGATGGGCAAAGTCATTTTTAGAGTTCGGATAAGTGATTAACACTTGTTGGCAAAGTCATTACAATTGTTCGGCAATGTCATTTTTAGAGTTCGGATAAGTGATTAACAGTGGTTGGCAAAATCATTATAATTGTTGGGCAAAGTCATTTTTAGAGTTCGGATAAGTGATTAACAGTGGTTGGCAAAGTCATTTCAATTGATGGGCAAAGTCATTTTTAGAGTTCGGATAAGTGATTAACAGTGGTTTGCAAAGTCATTACAATTGTTGGGCAAAGTCATTTTTAGAGTTCGGATAAGTGATTAACAGTTGTTGGCAAAATCATTACAATTGTTGGGCAAAGTCATTTTTAGAGTTCGTATAAGTGATTAACAGTGGTTGGCAAAGTCATTACAATTGTTGGGCAAAGTAATTTTTAGAGTTCGTATAAGTGATTAACAGTGGTTGGCAAAACCATTACAATTGTTGGGCAAAGTCATTTTTAGAGTTCGGATAAGTGATTAACAGTGGTTGGCAAAGTCATTTCAATTGATGGGCAAAGTCATTTTTAGAGTTCGGATAAGTGATTAACAGTGGTTTGCAAAGTCATTACAATTGTTGGGCAAAGTCATTTTTAGAGTTCGGATAATTGATTAACAGTGGTTGGCAAAGTCATTTCAATTGATGGGCAAAGTCATTTTTAGAGTTCGGATAAGTGATTAACAGTGGTTTGCAAAGTCATTACAATTGTTGGGCAAAGTCATTTTTAGAGTTCGGATAAGTGATTAACAGTAGTAGGCAAAGTCATTACAATTGTTGGGCAAAGTCATTTTGAGAGTTCGTTTAAGTGATTAACAGTGGTTGGCAAAATCATTACAATTGTTGTGCAAAGTCATTTTTAGAGTTCGGATAAGTGATTAACAGTGATTTGCAAATTCATTACAATTGATGGGCAAAGTCATTTTTAGAGTTCGGATAAGTGATTAACAGTGATTTGCAAATTCATTACAATTGATGGGCAAAGTCATTTTTAGAGTTCGGATAAGTGATTAACACTTGTTGGCAAAGTCATTACAATTGTTCGGCAAAGTCATTTTTAGAGTTCGTATAAGTGATTAACAGTAGTTGGCAAAGTCATTTCAATTGTTGGGCAAAGTAATTTTTAGAGTTCGTATAAGTGATTAACAGTGGTTGGCAAAACCATTACAATTGTTGGGCAAAGTCATTTTTAGAGTTCGGATAATTTTTTAACAGTGGTTGGCAAAGTCATTTCAATTGATGGGCAAAGTCATTTTTAGAGTTCGGATAAGTGATTAACAGTGGTTTGCAAATTCATTACAATTGATGGGCAAAGTCATTTTTAGAGTTCGGATAAGTGATTAACACTTGTTGGCAAAGTCATTACAATTGTTCGGCAATGTCATTTTTAGAGTTCGGATAAGTGATTAACAGTGGTTGGCAAAATCATTATAATTGTTGGGCAAAGTCATTTTTAGAGTTCGGATAAGTGATTAACAGTGGTTGGCAAAGTCATTTCAATGATGGGCAAAGTCATTTTAGAGTTCGGATAAGTGATTAACAGTGGTTTGCAAAGTCATTACAATTGTTGGGCAAAGTCATTTTTAGAGTTCGGATAAGTGATTAACAGTTGTTGGCAAAATCATTACAATTGTTGGGCAAAGTCATTTTTAGAGTTCGTATAAGTGATTAACAGTGGTTGGCAAAGTCATTACAATTGTTGGGCAAAGTAATTTTTAGAGTTCGTATAAGTGATTAACAGTGGTTGGCAAAACCATTACAATTGTTGGGCAAAGTCATTTTTAGAGTTCGGATAAGTGATTAACAGTGGTTGGCAAAGTCATTTTCAATTGATGGGCAAAGTCATTTTAGAGTTCGGATAAGTGATTAACAGTGGTTTGCAAAGTCATTACAATTGTTGGGCAAAGTCATTTTTAGAGTTCGGATAAGTGATTAACAGTGGTTGGCAAAATCATTTCAATTGTTGGGCAAAGTCATTTTTAGAGTTCGTATAAGTGATTAACAGTGGTTGGCAAAGTCATTACAATTGTTGGGCAAAGTCATTTTTAGAGTTCGTATAAGTGATTAACAGTGGTTTGCTAAACCATTACAATTGTTGGGCAAAGTCATTTTTAGAGTTCGGATAATTGATTAACAGTGGTTGGCAAAGTCATTTCAATTGATGGGCAAAGTCATTTTTAGAGTTCGGATAAGTGATTAACAGTGGTTTGCAAAGTCATTACAATTGTTGGGCAAAGTCATTTTTAGAGTTCGGATAAGTGATTAACTGTGGTAGGCAAAGTCATTACAATTGTTGGGCAAAGTCATTTTGAGAGTTCGTTTAAGTGATTAACAGTGGTTGGCAAAATCATTACAATTGTTGTGCAAAGTCATTTTTAGAGTTCGTATAAGTGATTAACAGTGGTTTGCAAAGTCATTACAATTGTTGGGCAAAGTCATTTTTAGAGTTCGTATAAGTGATTAACAGTGGTTGGCAAAGTCATTACAATTGTTGTGCAAAGTCATTTTTAGAGTTCGTATAAGTGATTAACAGTGGTTTGCAAAGTCATTACAATTGTTGGGCAAAGTCTTTTTTAGAGTTCGGATAATTTTTTAACAGTGGTTGGCAAAGTCATTTCAATTGATGGGCAAAGTCATGTTTAGAGTTCGGATAAGTGATTAACAGTGGTTTGCAATGTCATTACAATTGTTGGGCAAAGTCATTTTTAGAGTTCAGATAAGTGATTAACAGTGGTAGGCAATGTCATTACAATTGTTGGGCAAAGTCATTTTGAGAGTTCGTTTAAGTGATTAACAGTGGTTGGCAAAATCATTACAATTGTTGTGCAAAGTCATTTTTAGAGTTCGTATAAGTGATTAACAGTGGTTGGCAAAGTAATTACAATTGTTGAGCAAAGTCATTTTTAGAGTTCGGATAAGTGATTAACAGTGGTTTGGAAAGTCATTACAATTGTTGGGCAAAGTCATTTTTAGAGTTCGTATAAGTGATTAACAGTGGTTGGCAAAGTCATTACAATTGTTGGGCAAAGTCATTTTTAGAGTTCGGATAAGTGATTTACAGTGGTTACTAAAATCATTACAATTGTTGGGCAAAGTCATTTCTAGAGTTCGGATAAGTGATTAACGGTGGTTGGCAAAGTCATTGCAATTGTTGGGCAAAGTCATTTTTAGAGTTCGGATAAGTGATTAACAGTGGTTGGCAAAGTCATTACAATTGTTGGGCAAAGTCATTTTTAGAGTTCGGATAAGTGATTTACAGTGGTTGGCAAAATCATTACAATTGTTGGGCAAAGTCATTTCTAGAGTTCAGATAAGTGATTAACAGTGGTTGGCAAAGTCATTGCAATTGTTGGGCAAAGTCATTTTTAGAGTTCGGATAAGTGATTAACAGTGGTTGGCAAAGTCATTACAATTGTTGGGCAAAGTCATTTTTAGAGTTCGGATAAGTGATTTACAGTGGTTGGCAAAATCATTACAATTGTTGGGCAAAGTCATTTCTAGAGTTCAGATAAGTGATTAACAGTGGTTGGCAAAGTCATTACAATTGTTGGGCAAAGTCATTTTTAGAGTTCGGATAAGTGATTAACAGTGGTTGGCAAAGTCATTACAATTTCGGGGCAAAGTCGTTTTTAGAGGTCGGATAAGTGATTAACAGTGGTTGGCAAAGTCATTACAATTGTCGGGCAAAGTCATTTTTAGAGTTCGGATAAGTGATTAACAGTGGTAGGCAATGTCATTACAATTGTTGGGCAAAGTCATTTTGAGAGTTCGTTTAAGTGATTAACAGTGGTTGGCAAAATCATTACAATTGTTGTGCAAAGTCATTTTTAGAGTTCGTATAAGTGATTAACAGTGGTTGGCAAAGTCATTACAATTGTTGGGCAAAGTCATTTTTAGAGTTCGGATAAGTGATTAACAGTGGTTTGGAAAGTCATTACAATTGTTGGGCAAAGTCATTTTTAGAGTTCGGATAAGTGATTAACAGTGGTTAGCAAAGTCATTACAATTGTTGGGCAAAGTCATTTTTAGAGTTCGGATAAGTGATTAACAGTGGTTGGCAAAGTCATTACAATTGATGGGCAAAGTCATTTTTAGAGTTCGGATAAGTGATTAACAGTGGTTGGCAAAGTCATTTCAATTGATGGGCAAAGTCATTTTTAGAGTTCGGATAAGTGATTAACAGTGGCTGGCAAAGTCATTACAATTGTTGGGCAAATTCATTTTTAGAGTTCGGATAAGTGATTAACAGTGGTTGGCAAAATCATTACAATTGTTGGGCAAAGTCATTTTTAGAGTTCGTATAAGTGATTAACAGTGGTTGGCAAAGTCATTACAATTGTTGGGCAAAGTCATTTTTAGAGTTCGTATAAGTGATTAAAAGTGGTTGGCAAAACCATTACAATTGTTGGGCAAAGTCATTTTTAGAGTTCGGATAAGTGATTAACAGTGGTTGGCAAAGTCATTTCAATTGATGGGCAAAGTCATTTTTAGAGTTCGTATAAGTGATTAAAAGTGGTTGGCAAAACCATTACAATTGTTGGGCAAAGTCATTTTTAGAGTTCGGATAAGTGATTAACAGTGGTTGGCAAAGTCATTTCAATTGATGGGCAAAGTCATTTTTAGAGTTCGGATAAGTGATTAACAGTGGTTTGCAAAGTCATTGCAATTGTTGGGCAAAGTCATTTTTAGAATTCGGATAAGTGATTAACAGTGGTTGGCAAAGTCATTACAATTGTTGGGCAAAGTCATTTGAGAGTTCGTTTAAGTGATTAACAGTGGTTGGCAAAATCATTACAATTGTTGTGCAAAGTCATTTTTAGAGTTCGTATAAGTGATTAACAGTGGTTGGCAAAGTCATTACAATTGTTGGGCAAAGTCATTTTTAGAGTTCGGATAAGTGATTAACAGTGGTTTGGAAAGTCATTACAATTGTTGGGCAAAGTCATTTTTAGAGTTCGGATAAGTGATTAACAGTGGTTAGCAAAGTCATTACAATTGTTCGGCAAAGTCATTTTTAGAGTTCGGATAAGTGATTAACAGTGGTTGGCAAAGTCATTACAATTGATGGGCAAAGTCATTTTTAGAGTTCGGATAAGTGATTAACAGTGGTTGGCAAAGTCATTTCAATTGATGGGCAAAGTCATTTTTAGAGTTCGGATAAGTGATTAACAGTGGCTGGCAAAGTCATTACAATTGTTGGGCAAATTCATTTTTAGAGTTCGGATAAGTGATTAACAGTGGTTGGCAAATCATTACAATTGTTGGGCAAAGTCATTTTTAGAGTTCGTATAAGTGATTAACAGTGGTTGGCAAAGTCATTACAATTGTTGGGCAAAGTCATTTTAGAGTTCGTATAAGTGATTAAAAGTGGTTGGCAAAACCATTACAATTGTTGGGCAAAGTCATTTTTAGAGTTCGGATAAGTGATTACAGTGGTTGGCAAAGTCATTTCAATTGATGGGCAAAGTCATTTTTAGAGTTCGGATAAGTGATTAACAGTGGTTTGCAAAGTCATTGCAATTGTTGGGCACAGTCATTTTTTAGAATTCGGATAAGTGATTAACAGTGGTTGGCAAAGTCATTACAATTGTTGGGCAAAGTCATTTTTAGAGTTCGGATAAGTGATTTACAGTGGTTGGCAAAATCATTACAATTGTTGGGCAAAGTCATTTCTAGAGTTCGGATAAGTGATTAACAGTGGTTGGCAAAGTCATTACAATTGTTGGGCAAAGTCATTTTTAGAGTTCGGATAATTTTTTAACAGTGGTTGGCAAAGTCATTTCAATTGATGGGCAAAGTCATTTTTAGAGGTCGGATAAGTGATTAACAGTGGTTGGCAAAGTCATTACAATTGTTGGGCAAAGTCATTTCTAGAGTTCGGATAAGTGATTAACAGTGGTTGGCAAAGTCATTACAATTGTTGGGCAAAGTCATTTTTAGAGTTCGGATAATTTTTTACAGTGGTTGGCAAAGTCATTTCAATTGATGGGCAAAGTCATTTTTAGAGTTCGAATAAGTGATTAACAGTGGTTTGCAAATTCATTACAATTGATGGGCAAAGTCATTTTTAGAGTTCGGATAAGTGATTAACAGTGGTTGGCAAAGTCATTTCAATTGTTGGGCAAAGTCATTTTTAGAGTTCGGATAAGTGATTAACAGTGGTTTGCAAAACCATTACAATTGTTGGGCAAAGTCATTTTTAGAGTTCGGATAAGTGATTAACAGTGGTTTGCAAAGTCATTACAATTGTTGGGCAAAGTCATTTTTAGAGTTCGGATAAGTGATTAACAGTGGTTGGCAAAGTCATTACATTTGTTGGGCAAAGTCATTTTGAGAGTTCGTTTAAGTGATTAACAGTGGTTGGCAAAATCATTACAATTGTTGGGCAAAGTCATTTTTAGAGTTCGTATAAGTGATTAACAGTGGTTGGCAAAGTCATTACAATTGTTGGGCAAAGTCATTTTTAGAGTTCGTATAAGTGATTAACAGTGGTTGGCAAAACCATTACAATTGTTGGGCAAAGTCATTTTTCGAGTTCGGATAATTGATTAACAGTGGTTTGCAAAACCATTACAATTGTTGGGCAAAGTCATTTTTAGAGTTCGGATAAGTGATTAACAGTGGTTGGCAAAGTCATTTCAATTGATGGCAAAGTCATTTTTAGAGTTCGGATAAGTGATAACAGTGGTTTGCAAAGTCATTACAATTGTTGGGCAAAGTCATTTTTAGAGTTCGGATAAGTGATTAACAGTGGTTGGCAAAGTCATTACATTTGTTGGGCAAAGTCATTTTGAGAGTTCGTTTAAGTGATTAACAGTGGTTGGCAAAATCATTACAATTGTTGGGCAAAGTCATTTTTAGAGTTCGTATAGGTGATTAACAGTGGTTGGCAAAGTCATTACAATTGTTGGGCAAAGTCATTTTTAGAGTTCGGATAAGTGATTAACAGTGGTTTGCAAAGTAATTACAATTGTTGGGCAAAGTCATTTTTAGAGTTCGGATAAGTGGTTAACAGTGGTAGGCAAAGTCATTACAATTGTTGGGCAAAGTCATTTTGAGAGTTCGTTTAAGTAATTAACAGTGGTTGGCAAAATCATTACAATTGTTGTGCAAAGTCATTTTTAGAGTTCGTATAAGTGATTAACAGTGGTTGGCAAAGTCATTACAATTGTTGGGCAAAGTCATTTTTAGAGTTCGGATAAGTGATTAACAGTGGTTTGGAAAGTCATTACAATTGTTGGGCAAAGTCATTTTTAGAGTTCGGATAAGTGATTAACAGTGGTTAGCAAAGTCATTACAATTGTTGGGCAAAGTCATTTTTAGAGTTCGGATAAGTGATTAACAGTGGTTGGCAAAGTCATTACAATTGATGGGCAAAGTCTTTTTAGAGTTCGGATAAGTGATTAACAGTGGTTGGCAAAGTCATTTCAATTGATGGGCAAAGTCATTTTTAGAGTTCGGATAAGTGATTAACAGTGGCTGGCAAAGTCATTACAATTGTTGGGCAAATTCATTTTTAGAGTTCGGATAAGTGATTAACAGTGGTTGGCAAAATCATTACAATTGTTGGGCAAAGTCATTTTTAGAGTTCGTATAAGTGATTAACAGTGGTTGGCAAAGTCATTACAATGTTGGGCAAAGTCATTTTTAGAGTTCGTATAAGTGATTAAAAGTGGTTGGCAAAACCATTACAATTGTGGGCAAAGTCATTTTTAGAGTTCGGATAAGTGATTAACAGTGGTTGGCAAGTCATTTCAATTGATGGGCAAAGTCATTTTAGAGTTCGGATAAGTATTAACAGTGGTTGCAAAGTCATTGCAATTGTTGGGCAAAGTCATTTTTAGAATTCGGATAAGTGATTAACAGTGGTTGGCAAAGTCATTACAATTGTTGGGCAAAGTCATTTTTAGAGTTCGGATAAGTGATTTACAGTGGTTGGCAAATCATTACAATTGTTGGGCAAAGTCATTTCTAGAGTTCGGATAAGTGATTAACAGTGGTTGGCAAAGTCATTACAATTGTTGGGCAAAGTCATTTTTAGAGTTTGGATAATTTTTTAACAGTGGTTGGCAAAGTCATTCAATTGATGGGCAAAGTCATTTTTAGAGGTCGGATAAGTGATTAACAGTGGTTGGCAAAGTCATTACAATTGTTGGGCAAAGTCATTTCTAGAGTTCGGATAAGTGATTAACAGTGGTTGGCAAAGTCATTACAATTGTTGGGCAAAGTCATTTTTAGAGTTCGGATAATTTTTTAACACTTGTTGGCAAAGTCATTACAATTGTTCGGCAATGTCATTTTTAGAGTTCGGATAAGTGATTAACAGTGGTTGTCAAAATCATTACAATTTTTGGGCAAAGTCATTTTTAGAGTTCGGATAAGTGATTAACAGTGGTTTGCAAAGTCATTTCAATTGTTGGGCAAAGTCATTTTTAGAGTTCGGATAAGTGATTAACAGTGGTTTGCAAAACCTTACAATTGTTGGGCAAAGTCATTTTAGAGTTCGGATAAGTGATTAACAGTGGTTTGCAAAGTCATTACAATTGTTGGGCAAAGTCATTTTTAGAGTTCGGATAAGTGATTAACAGTGGTTGGCAAAGTCATTACATTTGTTGGGCAAAGTCATTTTGAGAGTTCGTTTAAGTGATTAACAGTGGTTGGCAAATCATTACAATTGTTGGGCAAAGTCATTTTTAGAGTTCGTATAAGTGATTAACAGTGGTTGGCAAAGTCATTACAATTGTTGGGCAAAGTCATTTTAGAGTTCGTATAAGTGATTAACAGTGGTTGGCAAAACCATTACAATTGTTGGGCAAAGTCATTTTTCGAGTTCGGATAATTGATTAACAGTGGTTGCAAAACCATTACAGTTGTTGGGCAAATTCATTTTTAGAGTTCGGATTAGTGATTAACAGTGGTTGGCAAAGTCATTTCAATTGATGGGCAAAGTCATTATTAGAGTTCAGATAAGTGATTAACAGTGGTTTGCAAAGTCATTACAATTGTTGGGCAAAGTCATTTTTAGAGGTCGGATAAGTGATTAACAGTGGTTGGCAAAGTCATTACAATTGTTGGGCAAAGTCATTTGAGAGTTCGTTTAAGTGATTAACAGTGGTTGGCAAAATCATTACAATTGTTGGGCAAAGTCATTTTAGAGTTCGTATAGGTGATTAACAGTGGTTGGCAAAGTCATTACAATTGTTGGGCAAAGTCATTTTTAGAGTTCGGATAAGTGATTAACAGTGGTTTGCAAAGTCATTACAATTGTTGGGCAAAGTCATTTTTAGAGTTCGGATAAGTGATTAACAGTGGTAGGCAAAGTCATTACATTGTTGGGCAAAGTCATTTTGAGAGTTCGTTTAAGTGATTAACAGTGGTTGGCAAAATCATTACAATTGTTGGGCAAAGTCATTTTTAGAGTTCGGATAAGTGATTTACAGTGGTTACTAAAATCATTACAATTGTTGGGCAAAGTCATTTTTAGAGTTCGGATAAGTGATTAACAGTGGTTTGCAAATTCATTACAATTGATGGGCAAAGTCATTTTTAGAGTTCGGATAATTTTTTAACAGTGGTTGGCAAAGTCATTTCAATTGATGGGCAAAGTCATTTTTAGAGTTCGAATAAGTGATTAACAGTGGTTTGCAAATTCATTACAATTGATGGGCAAAGTCATTTTTAGAGTTCGGATAAGTGATTAACACTTGTTGGCAAAGTCATTACAATTGTTCGGCAAGGTTTTTTTCAGAGTTCGGATAAGTGATTAACAGTGGTTGGCAAAATCATTACAATTGTTGGGCAAAGTCATTTTTAGAGTTCGTATAAGTGATTAACAGTGGTTGGCAAAGTCATTTCAATTGTTGGGCAAAGTCATTTTTAGAGTTCGTTTAAGTGATTAACAGTGGTTGGCAAAATCATTACAATTGTTGGGCAAGTCATTTTAGAGTTCGTATAATTAAACAGTGGTTGGCAAAGTCATTACAATTGTTGGGCAAAGTCATTTTTAGAGTTCGTATAAGTGATTAACAGTGGTTGGCAAAACCATTACAATTGTTGGGCAAAGTCATTTTAAGAGTTCGGATAATTGATTAACAGTGGTTGGCAAAGTCATTTCAATTGATGGGCAAAGTCATTTTTAGAGTTCGGATAGGTGATTGACAGTGGTTGGCAAAGTCATTACATTTGTTGGGCAAAGTCATTTTTAGAGTTCGGATAAGTGATTAACAGTGGTAGGCAAAGTCATTACAATTGTTGGGCAAAGTCATTTTTAGAGTTCGTATAAGTGATTAACATGGTTGGCAAAACCATTACAATTGTTGGGCAAAGTCATTTTTAGAGTTCGGATAATTGATTAACATGGTTGGCAAAGTCATTTCAATTGATGGGCAAAGTCATTTTTAGAGTTCGGATAAGTGATTAACATGGTTGGCAAATTCATTACAATTGATGGGCAAAGTCATTTTTAGAGTTCGGATAATTTTTTAACAGTGGTTGGCAAAGTCATTTCAATTGATGGGCAAAGTCATTTTTAGAGTTCGAATAAGTGATTATCAGTGGTTTGCAAATTCATTACAATTGATGGGCAAAGTCATTTTTAGAGTTCGGATAAGTGATTAACACTTGTTGGCAAAGTCATTACAATTGTTCGGCAATGTCATTTTTAGAGTTCGGATAAGTGATTAACACTTGTTGGCAAAATCATTACAATTGTTGGGCAAAGTCATTTTTAGAGTTCGTATAAGTGATTAACAGTGGTTGGCAAAGTCATTTCAATTGTTGGGCAAAGTCATTTTTAGAGTTCGGATAAGTGATTAACAGTGGTTTGCAAAACCATTACAATTGTTGGGCAAAGTCATTTTTAGAGTTCGGATAAGTGATTAACAGTGGTTGGCAAAGTCATTACAATTTTGGGCAAAGTCATTTCTAGAGTTCGGATAAGTGATTAACAGTGGTTGGCAAAGTCATTACAATTGTTGGGCAAAGTCATTTTTAGAGTTCGGATAATTTTTTAACAGTGGTTGGCAAAGTCATTTCAATTGTTGGGCAAAGTCATTTTTAGAGTTCGAATAAGTGATTAACAGTGGTTTGCAAATTCATTACAATTGATGGGCAAAGTCATTTTTAGAGTTCAAATAAGTGATTAACACTTGTTGGCAAAGTCATTACAATTGTTGGGCAAAGTCATTTTTAGAGTTCGGATAAGTGATTAACAGTGGTTGGCAAAGTCATTACAATTGTTGGGCAAAGTCATTTTTAGAGTTCGTGTAAGTGATTAACAGTGGTTGGCAAAGTCATTTCAATTGTTGGGCAAAGTCATTTTTAGAGTTCGGATAAGTGATTAACAGTGGTTTGCAAAACCATTACAATTGTTGGGCAAAGT
Organism: Brachionus asplanchnoidis; assembly: GCA_025491095.1. Taxonomy (NCBI): domain Eukaryota; kingdom Metazoa; phylum Rotifera; class Eurotatoria; order Ploima; family Brachionidae; genus Brachionus; species Brachionus asplanchnoidis. The sequence continues at coordinate 1,440 of JAILYF010000314.1, read as the reverse complement.
CATTTTTAGAGTTCGGATAAGTGATTAACAGTGGTTTGCAAAGTCATTTCAATTGATGGGCAAAGTCATTTTTAGAGTTCCGATAAGTGATTAACAGTGGTTGGCAAAGTCATTACATTTGTTGGGCAAAGTCATTTTGAGAGTTCGTTTAAGTGATTAACAGTGGTTGGCAAAATCATTACAATTGTTGGGCAAAGTCATTTTTAGAGTTCGTATAGTGATTAACAGTGGTTGGCAAAATCATTACAATTGTTGGGCAAAGTCATTTTTAGAGTTCGTATAAGTGATTAACGTGGTTGGCAAAGTCATTACAATTGTTGGGCAAAGTCATTTTAGAGTTCGTATAAGTGATTAACAGTGGTTGGCAAAACCATTACAATTAATGGGCAAAGTCATTTTTAGAGTTCGGATAATTGATTAACAGTGGTTGGCAAAGTCATTACAATTGATGGGCAAAGTCATTTTTAGAGTTCGGATAAGTGATTAACAGTGGTTTGCAAAGTCATTACAATTGATGGGCAAAGTCATTTTTAGAGTTCGGATAAGTGATTAACAGTGGTAGGCAAAGTCATTACAATTGTTGGGGAAAGTCATTTTGAGAGTTCGTTTAAGTGATTAACAGTGGTTGGCAAAATCATTACAATTGTTGTGCAAAGTCATGTTTAGAGTTCGTATAAGTGATTAACAGTGGTTTGCAAAGTCATTACAATTGTTGGGCAAAGTCATTTTTAGAGTTCGTATAAGTGATTAACAGTGGTTTGCAAAGTCATTACAATTGTTGGGCAAAGTCATTTTTAGAGTTCGGATAAGTGATTAACAGTGTATGGCAAAGTCATTTCAATTGATGGGCAAAGTCATTTTTAGAGTTCGGATAAGTGATTAACAGTGGTTTGCAATGTCATTACAATTGTTGGGCAAAGTCATTTTTAGAGTTCGGATAAGTGATTAACAGTGGTAGGCAATGTCATTACAATTGTTGGGCAAAGTCATTTTTAGAGTTCGGATAAGTGATTAACAGTGGTAGGCAAAGTCATTACAATTGTTGGGCAAAGTCATTTTGAGAGTTCGTTTAAGTGATTAACAGTGGTTGGCAAAATCATTACAATTGTTGTGCAAAGTCATTTTTAGAGTTCGTATAAGTGATTAACAGTGGTTTGCAAAGTCATTACAATTGTTGGGCAAAGTCATTTTTAGAGTTCGTATAAGTGATTAACAGTGGTTTGCAAAGTCATTACAATTGTTGGGCAAAGTCATTTTTAGAGTTCGAATAAGTGATTAACAGTGGTTTGCAAATTCATTACAATTGATGGGAAAAGTCATTTTTAGAGTTCGGATAAGTGATTAACACTTGTTGGAAAAGTCATTACAATTGTTCGGCAATGTCATTTTTAGAGTTCGGATAAGTGATTAACAGTGGTAGGCAAAGTCATTACAATTGTG
>JAILYF010000313.1:0-53996 GCA_025491095.1 Brachionus asplanchnoidis | reverse complement strand
AAAAACCACAAAACTCACAAAAAACGCACAAAAAGCAAAAATGCCAAAGTTTTGTAAAACAATAATTTTTTTTTAACTCTGTAAAAATTACCTAGTACAGTTTTATCTCAGCTTTAATTTGGTACCATTTTGTTTAAATTTGGACCAAAACTGAATGAGCTAGGATACTTTTACAAAAAACGCACAAAAACGCACAAAAACGCACAAAAGCAAAAATGCCAAAGTTTTGTAAAACAATAATTTTTTTTTAACTCTGTTAAAATTACCTAGTACAGTTTTATCTCAGCTTTAATTTGGTACCATTTTTGTTCAATTTGGACCAAAACTGAATGAGCTAGGATACTTTTACAAAAAAACGCACAAAAACGCACAAAAAACGCACAAAAGCAAAAATGCCAAAGTTTTGTAAAACACTAATTTTTTTTTAACTCTGTAAAAATTACCTAGTACAGTTTTATCTCAGCTTTAATTTGGTACCATTTTTGTTAAATTTGGACCAAAACTGAATGAGCTAGGATACTTTTACAAAAAACGCACAAAAACGCACAAAACGCACAAAAGCAAAAATGCCAAAGTTTTGTAAAACACTAATTTTTTTTTTAACTCTGTAAAATTACCTAGTACAGTTTTATCTCAGCTTTAATTTGGTACCATTTTTGTTAAATTTGGACCAAAACTGAATGAGCTAGGATACTTTACAAAAAACGCACAAAAACGCACAAAAACGCACAAAAGCAAAAATGCCAAAGTTTTGTAAAACAATAATTTTTTTTTAATTCTGTAAAATTACCTAGTACAGTTTTATCTCAGCTTTAATTTGGTATCATTTTTGTTCAATTTGGACCAAAACTGAATGAGCTAGGATACTTTTACAAAAAACGCACAAAAACGCACAAAAACGCACAAAAGCAAAAATGCCAAAGTTTTGTAAAACAATAATTTTTTTTTAACTCTGTAAAAATTACCTAGTACAGTTTTATCTCAGCTTTAATTTGGTACCATTTTTGTTAAATTTGGACCAAAACTGAATGAGCTAGGATACTTTTACAAAAAACGCACAAAAACGCACAAAAACGCACAAAAGCAAAAATGCCAAAGTTTTGTAAAACACTAATTTTTTTTTAACTCTGTAAAAATTACCTAGTACAGTTTTATCTCAGCTTTAATTTGGTACCATTTTTGTTAAATTTGGACCAAAACTGAATGAGCTAGGATACTTTTACAAAAAACGCACAAAAACGCACAAAAACGCACAAAAGCAAAAATGCCAAAGTTTTGTAAAACAATAATTTTTTTTTAACTCTGTAAAATTACCTAGTACAGTTTTATCTCAGCTTTAATTTGGTACCATTTTTGTTCAATTTGGACCAAAACTGAATGAGCTAGGATACTTTTACAAAAAACGCACAAAAACGCACAAAAACGCACAAAAGCAAAAATGCCAAAGTTTTGTAAAACAATAATTTTTTTTAACTCTGTAAAAATTACCTAGTACAGTTTTATCTCAGCTTTAATTTGGTACCATTTTTGTTCAATTTGGACCAAAACTGAATGAGCTAGGATACTTTTACAAAAAACGCACAAAACGCACAAAAACGCACAAAAGCAAAAATGCCAAAGTTTTGTAAAACAATAATTTTTTTTTAACTCTGTAAAAATTACCTAGTACAGTTTTATCTCAGCTTTAATTTGGTACCATTTTTGTTCAATTTGGACCAAAACTGAATGAGCTAGGATACTTTTACAAAAAAACGCACAAAAACGCACAAAAACGCACAAAAGCAAAAATGCCAAAGTTTTGTAAAACACTAATTTTTTTTTAACTCTGTAAAATTACCTAGTACAGTTTTATCTCAGCTTTAATTTGGTACCATTTTTGTTAAATTTGGACCAAAACTGAATGAGCTAGGATACTTTTACAAAAAACGCACAAAAACGCACAAAAACGCACAAAAGCAAAAATGCCAAAGTTTTGTAAAACAATAATTTTTTTTTTAACTCTGTAAAAATTACCTAGTACAGTTTTATCTCAGCTTTAATTTGGTACCATTTTTGTTCAATTTGGACCAAAACTGAATGAGCTAGGATACTTTTACAAAAAACGCACAAAAACGCACAAAAACGCACAAAAGCAAAAATGCCAAAGTTTTGTAAAACAATAATTTTTTTTTAACTCTGTAAAAATTACCTAGTACAGTTTTATCTCAGCTTTAATTTGGTACCATTTTTGTTCAATTTGGACCAAAACTGAATGAGCTAGGATACTTTTACAAAAAACGCACAAAAACGCACAAAAACGCACAAAAGCAAAAATGCCAAAGTTTTGTAAAACACTAATTTTTTTTTTAACTCTGTAAAAATTACCTAGTACAGTTTTATCTCAGCTTTAATTTGGTACCATTTTTGTTAAATTTGGACCAAAACTGAATGAGCTAGGATACTTTTACAAAAAACGCACAAAAACGCACAAAAACGCACAAAAGCAAAAATGCCAAAGTTTTGTAAAACAATAATTTTTTTTTTAACTCTGTAAAAATTACCTAGTACAGTTTTATCTCAGCTTTAATTTGGTACCATTTTTGTTCAATTTGGACCAAAACTGAATGAGCTAGGATACTTTTACAAAAAACGCACAAAAACGCACAAAAACGCACAAAAGCAAAAATGCCAAAGTTTTGTAAAACAATAATTTTTTTTTAACTCTGTAAAAATTACCTAGTACAGTTTTATCTCAGCTTTAATTTGGTACCATTTTTGTTCAATTTGGACCAAAACTGAATGAGCTAGGATACTTTTACAAAAAACGCACAAAAACGCACAAAAACGCACAAAAGCAAAAATGCCAAAGTTTTGTAAAACACTAATTTTTTTTTAACTCTGTAAAAATTACCTAGTACAGTTTTATCTCAGCTTTAATTTGGTACCATTTTTGTTCAATTTGGACCAAAACTGAATGAGCTAGGATACTTTTACAAAAAACGCACAAAAACGCACAAAAACGCACAAAAGCAAAAATGCCAAAGTTTTGTAAAACAATAATTTTTTTTTTAACTCTGTAAAATTACCTAGTACAGTTTTATCTCAGCTTTAATTTGGTACCATTTTTGTTCAATTTGGACCAAAACTGAATGAGCTAGGATACTTTTACAAAAAACGCACAAAAACGCACAAAAACGCACAAAAGCAAAAATGCCAAAGTTTTGTAAAACACTAATTTTTTTTTTAACTCTGTAAAAATTACCTAGTACAGTTTTATCTCAGCTTTAATTTGGTACCATTTTTGTTCAATTTGGACCAAAACTGAATGAGCTAGGATACTTTTACAAAAAACGCACAAAAACGCACAAAAACGCACAAAAGCAAAAATGCCAAAGTTTTGTAAAACAATAATTTTTTTTTTAACTCTGTAAAAATTACCTAGTACAGTTTTATCTCAGCTTTAATTTGGTACCATTTTTGTTCAATTTGGACCAAAACTGAATGAGCTAGGATACTTTTACAAAAAACGCACAAAAACGCACAAAAACGCACAAAAGCAAAAATGCCAAAGTTTTGTAAAACAATAATTTTTTTTTAACTCTGTAAAAATTACCTAGTACAGTTTTATCTCAGCTTTAATTTGGTACCATTTTTGTTAAATTTGGACCAAAACTGAATGAGCTAGGATACTTTTACAAAAAACGCACAAAAACGCACAAAAACGCACAAAAGCAAAAATGCCAAAGTTTTGTAAAACACTAATTTTTTTTTTAACTCTGTAAAAATTACCTAGTACAGTTTTATCTCAGCTTTAATTTGGTACCATTTTTGTTCAATTTGGACCAAAACTGAATGAGCTAGGATACTTTTACAAAAAACGCACAAAAACGCACAAAAACGCACAAAAGCAAAAATGCCAAAGTTTTGTAAAACAATAATTTTTTTTTAACTCTGTAAAATTACCTAGTACAGTTTTATCTCAGCTTTAATTTGGTACCATTTTTGTTCAATTTGGACCAAAACTGAATGAGCTAGGATACTTTTACAAAAAACGCACAAAAACGCACAAAAGCAAAAATGCCAAAGTTTTGTAAAACACTAATTTTTTTTTAACTCTGTAAAAATTACCTAGTACAGTTTTATCTCAGCTTTAATTTGGTACCATTTTTGTTCAATTTGGACCAAAACTGAATGAGCTAGGATACTTTTACAAAAAACGCACAAAAACGCACAAAAACGCACAAAAGCAAAAATGCCAAAGTTTTGTAAAACAATAATTTTTTTTTAACTCTGTAAAATTACCTAGTACAGTTTTATCTCAGCTTTAATTTGGTACCATTTTTGTTAAATTTGGACCAAAACTGAATGAGCTAGGATACTTTTACAAAAAACGCACAAAAACGCACAAAAACGCACAAAAGCAAAAATGCCAAAGTTTTGTAAAACACTAATTTTTTTTTTAACTCTGTAAAATTACCTAGTACAGTTTTATCTCAGCTTTAATTTGGTACCATTTTTGTTCAATTTGGACCAAAACTGAATGAGCTAGGATACTTTTACAAAAAACGCACAGCACAAAACGCACAAAACGCACAAAAGCAAAAATGCCAAAGTTTTGTAAAACAATAATTTTTTTTTTAACTCTGTAAAAATTACCTAGTACAGTTTTATCTCAGCTTTAATTTGGTACCATTTTTGTTCAATTTGGACCAAAACTGAATGAGCTAGGATACTTTTACAAAAAACGCACAAAAACGCACAAAAACGCACAAAAGCAAAAATGCCAAAGTTTTGTAAAACAATAATTTTTTTTTTAACTCTGTAAAATTACCTAGTACAGTTTTATCTCAGCTTTAATTTGGTACCATTTTTGTTAAATTTGGACCAAAACTGAATGAGCTAGGATACTTTTACAAAAAACGCACAAAAACGCACAAAAACGCACAAAAGCAAAAATGCCAAAGTTTTGTAAAACACTAATTTTTTTTTTAACTCTGTAAAAATTACCTAGTACAGTTTTATCTCAGCTTTAATTTGGTACCATTTTTGTTAAATTTGGACCAAAACTGAATGAGCTAGGATACTTTTACAAAAAACGCACAAAAACGCACAAAAGCAAAAATGCCAAAGTTTTGTAAAACAATAATTTTTTTTTTAACTCTGTAAAAATTACCTAGTACAGTTTTATCTCAGCTTTAATTTGGTACCATTTTTGTTAAATTTGGACCAAAACTGAATGAGCTAGGATACTTTTACAAAAAACGCACAAAAACGCACAAAAACGCACAAAAGCAAAAATGCCAAAGTTTTGTAAAACAATAATTTTTTTTTTAACTCTGTAAAATTACCTAGTACAGTTTTATCTCAGCTTTAATTTGGTACCATTTTTGTTCAATTTGGACCAAAACTGAATGAGCTAGGATACTTTTACAAAAAACGCACAAAAACGCACAAAACGCACAAAAGCAAAATGCCAAAGTTTTGTAAAACAATAATTTTTTTTTTAACTCTGTAAAATTACCTAGTACAGTTTTATCTCAGCTTTAATTTGGTACCATTTTTGTTCAATTTGGACCAAAACTGAATGAGCTAGGATACTTTTACAAAAAACGCACAAAAACGCACAAAAACGCACAAAAGCAAAATGCCAAAGTTTTGTAAAACAATAATTTTTTTTTTAACTCTGTAAAAATTACCTAGTACAGTTTTATCTCAGCTTTAATTTGGTACCATTTTTGTTCAATTTGGACCAAAACTGAATGAGCTAGGATACTTTTACAAAAAACGCACAAAAACGCACAAAACGCACAAAGCAAAATGCCAAAGTTTTGTAAAACAATAATTTTTTTTTTAACTCTGTAAAAATTACCTAGTACAGTTTTATCTCAGCTTTAATTTGGTACCATTTTTGTTAAATTTGGACCAAAACTGAATGAGCTAGGATACTTTTACAAAAAACGCACAAAAACGCACAAAAACGCACAAAAGCAAAAATGCCAAAGTTTTGTAAAACACTAATTTTTTTTTTAACTCTGTAAAATTACCTAGTACAGTTTTATCTCAGCTTTAATTTGGTACCATTTTTGTTCAATTTGGACCAAAACTGAATGAGCTAGGATACTTTTACAAAAAACGCACAAAAACGCACAAAAACGCACAAAAGCAAAAATGCCAAAGTTTTGTAAAACAATAATTTTTTTTTTAACTCTGTAAAATTACCTAGTACAGTTTTATCTCAGCTTTAATTTGGTACCATTTTTGTTCAATTTGGACCAAAACTGAATGAGCTAGGATACTTTTACAAAAAACGCACAAAAACGCACAAAAACGCACAAAAGCAAAATGCCAAAGTTTTGTAAAACAATAATTTTTTTTTTAACTCTGTAAAAATTACCTAGTACAGTTTTATCTCAGCTTTAATTTGGTACCATTTTTGTTCAATTTGGACCAAAACTGAATGAGCTAGGATACTTTTACAAAAAACGCACAAAAACGCACAAAAACGCACAAAAGCAAAAATGCCAAAGTTTTGTAAAACAATAATTTTTTTTTTAACTCTGTAAAATTACCTAGTACAGTTTTATCTCAGCTTTAATTTGGTACCATTTTTGTTCAATTTGGACCAAAACTGAATGAGCTAGGATACTTTTACAAAAAACGCACAAAAACGCACAAAAACGCACAAAAGCAAAATGCCAAAGTTTTGTAAAACACTAATTTTTTTTTTAACTCTGTAAAAATTACCTAGTACAGTTTTATCTCAGCTTTAATTTGGTACCATTTTTGTTCAATTTGGACCAAAACTGAATGAGCTAGGATACTTTTACAAAAAACGCACAAAAACGCACAAAAACGCACAAAAGCAAAAATGCCAAAGTTTTGTAAAACACTAATTTTTTTTTTAACTCTGTAAAATTACCTAGTACAGTTTTATCTCAGCTTTAATTTGGTACCATTTTTGTTCAATTTGGACCAAAACTGAATGAGCTAGGATACTTTTACAAAAAACGCACAAAAACGCACAAAAACGCACAAAAGCAAAAATGCCAAAGTTTTGTAAAACAATAATTTTTTTTTTAACTCTGTTAAAATTACCTAGTACAGTTTTATCTCAGCTTTAATTTGGTACCATTTTTGTTCAATTTGGACCAAAACTGAATGAGCTAGGATACTTTTACAAAAAACGCACAAAACGCACAAAAACGCACAAAAGCAAAAATGCCAAAGTTTTGTAAAACACTAATTTTTTTTTTAACTCTGTTAAAATTACCTAGTACAGTTTTATCTCAGCTTTAATTTGGTACCATTTTTGTTAAATTTGGACCAAAACTGAATGAGCTAGGATACTTTTACAAAAACGCACAAACGCACAAAACGCACAAAAGCAAAAATGCCAAGTTTTGTAAAACAATAATTTTTTTTTTAACTCTGTTAAAATTACCTAGTACAGTTTTATCTCAGCTTTAATTTGGTACCATTTTTGTTAAATTTGGACCAAAACTGAATGAGCTAGGATACTTTTACAAAAACGCACAAACGCACAAAACGCACAAAACGACGCACAAAAGCAAAAATGCCAAAGTTTTGTAAAACACTAATTTTTTTTTTAACTCTGTAAAAATTACCTAGTACAGTTTTATCTCAGCTTTAATTTGGTACCATTTTTGTTAAATTTGGACCAAAACTGAATGAGCTAGGATACTTTTACAAAAAACGCACAAAAACGCACAAAACGCACAAAAGCAAAAATGCCAAAGTTTTGTAAAACAATAATTTTTTTTTTAACTCTGTAAAATTACCTAGTACAGTTTTATCTCAGCTTTAATTTGGTACCATTTTTGTTAAATTTGGACCAAAACTGAATGAGCTAGGATACTTTTACAAAAAACGCACAAAAACGCACAAAAACGCACAAAAGCAAAAATGCCAAAGTTTTGTAAAACACTAATTTTTTTTTTAACTCTGTAAAATTACCTAGTACAGTTTTATCTCAGCTTTAATTTGGTACCATTTTTGTTAAATTTGGACCAAAACTGAATGAGCTAGGATACTTTTACAAAAAACGCACAAAAACGCACAAAAACGCACAAAAGCAAAAATGCCAAAGTTTTGTAAAACACTAATTTTTTTTTTAACTCTGTAAAAATTACCTAGTACAGTTTTATCTCAGCTTTAATTTGGTACCATTTTTGTTCAATTTGGACCAAAACTGAATGAGCTAGGATACTTTTACAAAAAACGCACAAAAACGCACAAAAACGCACAAAAGCAAAAATGCCAAAGTTTTGTAAAACAATAATTTTTTTTTTAACTCTGTAAAATTACCTAGTACAGTTTTATCTCAGCTTTAATTTGGTACCATTTTTGTTCAATTTGGACCAAAACTGAATGAGCTAGGATACTTTTACAAAAAACGCACAAAAACGCACAAAAACGCACAAAAGCAAAAATGCCAAAGTTTTGTAAAACAATAATTTTTTTTTTAACTCTGTAAAAATTACCTAGTACAGTTTTATCTCAGCTTTAATTTGGTACCATTTTTGTTCAATTTGGACCAAAACTGAATGAGCTAGGATACTTTTACAAAAAACGCACAAAAACGCACAAAAACGCACAAAAGCAAAAATGCCAAAGTTTTGTAAAACAATAATTTTTTTTTTAACTCTGTAAAAATTACCTAGTACAGTTTTATCTCAGCTTTAATTTGGTACCATTTTTGTTCAATTTGGACCAAAACTGAATGAGCTAGGATACTTTTACAAAAAACGCACAAAAACGCACAAAACGCACAAAAGCAAAAATGCCAAAGTTTTGTAAAACAATAATTTTTTTTTTAACTCTGTAAAAATTACCTAGTACAGTTTTATCTCAGCTTTAATTTGGTACCATTTTTGTTCAATTTGGACCAAAACTGAATGAGCTAGGATACTTTTACAAAAAACGCACAAAAACGCACAAAAACGCACAAAAGCAAAAATGCCAAAGTTTTGTAAAACAATAATTTTTTTTTTAACTCTGTAAAATTACCTAGTACAGTTTTATCTCAGCTTTAATTTGGTACCATTTTTGTTCAATTTGGACCAAAACTGAATGAGCTAGGATACTTTTACAAAAACGCACAAAGCACAAAACGCACAAAAACGCACAAAAGCAAAAATGCCAAAGTTTTGTAAAACAATAATTTTTTTTTTAACTCTGTAAAAATTACCTAGTACAGTTTTATCTCAGCTTTAATTTGGTACCATTTTTGTTAAATTTGGACCAAAACTGAATGAGCTAGGATACTTTTACAAAAACGCACAAAAACGCACAAAAACGCACAAAAGCAAAAATGCCAAAGTTTTGTAAAACAATAATTTTTTTTTTAACTCTGTAAAAATTACCTAGTACAGTTTTATCTCAGCTTTAATTTGGTACCATTTTTGTTCAATTTGGACCAAAACTGAATGAGCTAGGATACTTTTACAAAAAACGCACAAAAACGCACAAAAGCAAAAATGCCAAAGTTTTGTAAAACACTAATTTTTTTTTTAACTCTGTAAAAATTACCTAGTACAGTTTTATCTCAGCTTTAATTTGGTACCATTTTTGTTCAATTTGGACCAAAACTGAATGAGCTAGGATACTTTTACAAAAAACGCACAAAAACGCACAAAAACGCACAAAAGCAAAAATGCCAAAGTTTTGTAAAACAATAATTTTTTTTTTAACTCTGTAAAATTACCTAGTACAGTTTTATCTCAGCTTTAATTTGGTACCATTTTTGTTCAATTTGGACCAAAACTGAATGAGCTAGGATACTTTTACAAAAAACGCACAAAAACGCACAAAAACGCACAAAAGCAAAAATGCCAAAGTTTTGTAAAACAATAATTTTTTTTTTAACTCTGTAAAAATTACCTAGTACAGTTTTATCTCAGCTTTAATTTGGTACCATTTTTGTTCAATTTGGACCAAAACTGAATGAGCTAGGATACTTTTACAAAAAACGCACAAAAACGCACAAAAACGCACAAAACGCACAAAGCAAAATGCCAAAGTTTTGTAAAACAATAATTTTTTTTTTAACTCTGTAAAAATTACCTAGTACAGTTTTATCTCAGCTTTAATTTGGTACCATTTTTGTTCAATTTGGACCAAAACTGAATGAGCTAGGATACTTTTACAAAAAACGCACAAAAACGCACAAAAACGCACAAAAGCAAAAATGCCAAAGTTTTGTAAAACACTAATTTTTTTTTTAACTCTGTAAAAATTACCTAGTACAGTTTTATCTCAGCTTTAATTTGGTACCATTTTTGTTCAATTTGGACCAAAACTGAATGAGCTAGGATACTTTTACAAAAAACGCACAAAAACGCACAAAAACGCACAAAAGCAAAAATGCCAAAGTTTTGTAAAACAATAATTTTTTTTTTAACTCTGTAAAAATTACCTAGTACAGTTTTATCTCAGCTTTAATTTGGTACCATTTTTGTTCAATTTGGACCAAAACTGAATGAGCTAGGATACTTTTACAAAAAACGCACAAAAACGCACAAAAACGCACAAAAGCAAAAATGCCAAAGTTTTGTAAAACAATAATTTTTTTTTTAACTCTGTAAAAATTACCTAGTACAGTTTTATCTCAGCTTTAATTTGGTACCATTTTTGTTCAATTTGGACCAAAACTGAATGAGCTAGGATACTTTTACAAAAAACGCACAAAAACGCACAAAACGCACAAAAGCAAAATGCCAAAGTTTTGTAAAACACTAATTTTTTTTTTAACTCTGTAAAAATTACCTAGTACAGTTTTATCTCAGCTTTAATTTGGTACCATTTTTGTTCAATTTGGACCAAAACTGAATGAGCTAGGATACTTTTACAAAAAACGCACAAAAACGCACAAAAACGCACAAAAGCAAAAATGCCAAAGTTTTGTAAAACAATAATTTTTTTTTTAACTCTGTAAAAATTACCTAGTACAGTTTTATCTCAGCTTTAATTTGGTACCATTTTTGTTCAATTTGGACCAAAACTGAATGAGCTAGGATACTTTTACAAAAAACGCACAAAAACGCACAAAAACGCACAAAAGCAAAAATGCCAAAGTTTTGTAAAACACTAATTTTTTTTTTAACTCTGTAAAAATTACCTAGTACAGTTTTATCTCAGCTTTAATTTGGTACCATTTTTGTTCAATTTGGACCAAAACTGAATGAGCTAGGATACTTTTACAAAAAACGCACAAAAACGCACAAAAACGCACAAAAGCAAAAATGCCAAAGTTTTGTAAAACAATAATTTTTTTTTTAACTCTGTAAAAATTACCTAGTACAGTTTTATCTCAGCTTTAATTTGGTACCATTTTTGTTCAATTTGGACCAAAACTGAATGAGCTAGGATACTTTTACAAAAAACGCACAAAAACGCACAAAAACGCACAAAAGCAAAAATGCCAAAGTTTTGTAAAACAATAATTTTTTTTTTAACTCTGTAAAAATTACCTAGTACAGTTTTATCTCAGCTTTAATTTGGTACCATTTTTGTTCAATTTGGACCAAAACTGAATGAGCTAGGATACTTTTACAAAAAACGCACAAAAACGCACAAAAACGCACAAAAGCAAAAATGCCAAAGTTTTGTAAAACAATAATTTTTTTTTTAACTCTGTAAAAATTACCTAGTACAGTTTTATCTCAGCTTTAATTTGGTACCATTTTTGTTAAATTTGGACCAAAACTGAATGAGCTAGGATACTTTTACAAAAAACGCACAAAACGCACAAAACGCACAAAAGCAAAAATGCCAAAGTTTTGTAAAACAATAATTTTTTTTTTAACTCTGTAAAAATTACCTAGTACAGTTTTATCTCAGCTTTAATTTGGTACCATTTTTGTTCAATTTGGACCAAAACTGAATGAGCTAGGATACTTTTACAAAAAACGCACAAAAACGCACAAAAGCAAAAATGCCAAAGTTTTGTAAAACAATAATTTTTTTTTTAACTCTGTAAAAATTACCTAGTACAGTTTTATCTCAGCTTTAATTTGGTACCATTTTTGTTCAATTTGGACCAAAACTGAATGAGCTAGGATACTTTTACAAAAAACGCACAAAAACGCACAAAAACGCACAAAAGCAAAAATGCCAAAGTTTTGTAAAACAATAATTTTTTTTTTAACTCTGTAAAAATTACCTAGTACAGTTTTATCTCAGCTTTAATTTGGTACCATTTTTGTTCAATTTGGACCAAAACTGAATGAGCTAGGATACTTTTACAAAAAACGCACAAAAACGCACAAAAACGCACAAAAGCAAAAATGCCAAAGTTTTGTAAAACACTAATTTTTTTTTTAACTCTGTAAAAATTACCTAGTACAGTTTTATCTCAGCTTTAATTTGGTACCATTTTTGTTCAATTTGGACCAAAACTGAATGAGCTAGGATACTTTTACAAAAAACGCACAAAAACGCACAAAAACGCACAAAAGCAAAAATGCCAAAGTTTTGTAAAACAATAATTTTTTTTTTAACTCTGTAAAAATTACCTAGTACAGTTTTATCTCAGCTTTAATTTGGTACCATTTTTGTTAAATTTGGACCAAAACTGAATGAGCTAGGATACTTTTACAAAAAACGCACAAAAACGCACAAAACGCACAAAAGCAAAAATGCCAAAGTTTTGTAAAACAATAATTTTTTTTTTAACTCTGTAAAAATTACCTAGTACAGTTTTATCTCAGCTTTAATTTGGTACCATTTTTGTTAAATTTGGACCAAAACTGAATGAGCTAGGATACTTTTACAAAAAACGCACAAAAACGCACAAAAACGCACAAAAGCAAAAATGCCAAAGTTTTGTAAAACAATAATTTTTTTTTTAACTCTGTAAAAATTACCTAGTACAGTTTTATCTCAGCTTTAATTTGGTACCATTTTTGTTCAATTTGGACCAAAACTGAATGAGCTAGGATACTTTTACAAAAAACGCACAAAACGCACAAAACGCACAAAAACGCACAAAAGCAAAAATGCCAAAGTTTTGTAAAACACTAATTTTTTTTTTAACTCTGTAAAAATTACCTAGTACAGTTTTATCTCAGCTTTAATTTGGTACCATTTTTGTTAAATTTGGACCAAAACTGAATGAGCTAGGATACTTTTACAAAAAACGCACAAAAACGCACAAAACGCACAAAAGCAAAAATGCCAAAGTTTTGTAAAACAATAATTTTTTTTTTAACTCTGTAAAATTACCTAGTACAGTTTTATCTCAGCTTTAATTTGGTACCATTTTTGTTCAATTTGGACCAAAACTGAATGAGCTAGGATACTTTTACAAAAAACGCACAAAAACGCACAAAAGCAAAAATGCCAAAGTTTTGTAAAACAATAATTTTTTTTTTAACTCTGTAAAAATTACCTAGTACAGTTTTATCTCAGCTTTAATTTGGTACCATTTTTGTTCAATTTGGACCAAAACTGAATGAGCTAGGATACTTTTACAAAAAACGCACAAAACGCACAAAACGCACAAAAGCAAAAATGCCAAAGTTTTGTAAAACAATAATTTTTTTTTTAACTCTGTAAAAATTACCTAGTACAGTTTTATCTCAGCTTTAATTTGGTACCATTTTTGTTCAATTTGGACCAAAACTGAATGAGCTAGGATACTTTTACAAAAAACGCACAAAAACGCACAAAAGCAAAAATGCCAAAGTTTTGCAAAACACTAATTTTTTTTTTAACTCTGTAAAAATTACCTAGTACAGTTTTATCTCAGCTTTAATTTGGTACCATTTTTGTTCAATTTGGACCAAAACTGAATGAGCTAGGATACTTTTACAAAAACCAAACGCACAAAAACGCACAAAAACGCACAAAAACGCACAAAAGCAAAAATGCCAAAGTTTTGTAAAACAATAATTTTTTTTTACTCTGTAAAAATTACCTAGTACAGTTTTATCTCAGCTTTAATTTGGTACCATTTTTGTTCAATTTGGACCAAAACTGAATGAGCTAGGATACTTTTACAAAAAACGCACAAAAACGCACAAAAACGCACAAAAGCAAAAATGCCAAAGTTTTGTAAAACACTAATTTTTTTTTTAACTCTGTAAAAATTACCTAGTACAGTTTTATCTCAGCTTTAATTTGGTACCATTTTTGTTAAATTTGGACCAAAACTGAATGAGCTAGGATACTTTTACAAAAAACGCACAAAAACGCACAAAACGCACAAAAGCAAAATGCCAAAGTTTTGTAAAACAATAATTTTTTTTTTAACTCTGTAAAAATTACCTAGTACAGTTTTATCTCAGCTTTAATTTGGTACCATTTTTGTTAAATTTGGACCAAAACTGAATGAGCTAGGATACTTTTACAAAAAACGCACAAAAACGCACAAAAGCAAAAATGCCAAAGTTTTGTAAAACAATAATTTTTTTTTTAACTCTGTAAAAATTACCTAGTACAGTTTTATCTCAGCTTTAATTTGGTACCATTTTTGTTCAATTTGGACCAAAACTGAATGAGCTAGGATACTTTTACAAAAAACGCACAAAAACGCACAAAAACGCACAAAAGCAAAAATGCCAAAGTTTTGTAAAACAATAATTTTTTTTTTAACTCTGTAAAAATTACCTAGTACAGTTTTATCTCAGCTTTAATTTGGTACCATTTTTGTTAAATTTGGACCAAAACTGAATGAGCTAGGATACTTTTACAAAAACGCACAAAACGCACAAAAACGCACAAAAGCAAAAATGCCAAAGTTTTGTAAAACAATAATTTTTTTTTTAACTCTGTAAAAATTACCTAGTACAGTTTTATCTCAGCTTTAATTTGGTACCATTTTTGTTAAATTTGGACCAAAACTGAATGAGCTAGGATACTTTTACAAAAAACGCACAAAACGCACAAAACGCACAAAAGCAAAATGCCAAAGTTTTGTAAAACACTAATTTTTTTTTTAACTCTGTAAAAATTACCTAGTACAGTTTTATCTCAGCTTTAATTTGGTACCATTTTTGTTCAATTTGGACCAAAACTGAATGAGCTAGGATACTTTTACATAAAACGCTCAAAAACGCACAAAAACGCACAAAAACGCACAAAAGCAAAAATGCCAAAGTTTTGTAAAACAATAATTTTTTTTTTAACTCTGTAAAAATTACCTAGTACAGTTTTATCTCAGCTTTAATTTGGTACCATTTTTGTTCAATTTGGACCAAAACTGAATGAGCTAGGATACTTTTACAAAAAACGCACAAAAACGCACAAAAGCAAAAATGCCAAAGTTTTGTAAAACACTAATTTTTTTTTTAACTCTGTAAAAGTACCTAGTACAGTTTTATCTCAGCTTTAATTTGGTACCATTTTTGTTCAATTTGGACCAAAACTGAATGAGCTAGGATACTTTTACATAAAACGCACAAAAACGCACAAAAACGCACAAAAGCAAAAATGCCAAAGTTTTGTAAAACAATAATTTTTTTTTAACTCTGTAAAAATTACCTAGTACAGTTTTATCTCAGCTTTAATTTGGTACCATTTTTGTTCAATTTGGACCAAAACTGAATGAGCTAGGATACTTTTACAAAAAACGCACAAAAACGCACAAAAACGCACAAAAACGCACAAAAGCAAAAATGCCAAAGTTTTGTAAAACAATAATTATTTTTTTAACTCTGTTAAAATTACCTAGTACAGTTTTATCTCAGCTTTAATTTGGTACCATTTTTATTCAAATTGGACCAAAACTGAATGAGCTAGGATACTTTTACAAAAAACGCACAAAAACGCACAAAAACGCACAAAAGCAAAAATGCCAAAGTTTTGTAAAACAATAATTATTTTTTTAACTCTGTTAAAATTACCTAGTACAGTTTTATCTCAGCTTTAATTTGGTACCATTTTTGTTCAATTTGGACCAAAACTGAATGAGCTAGGATACTTTTACAAAAAACGCACAAAAACGCACAAAAACGCACAAAAGCAAAAATGCCAAAGTTTTGTAAAACAATAATTATTTTTTTAACTCTGTAAAAATTACCTAGTACAGTTTTATCTCAGCTTTAATTTGGTACCATTTTTGTTCAATTTGGACCAAAACTGAATGAGCTAGGATACTTTTACCAATAACGCACAAAAACGCACAAAAACGCACGAAAGGAAAAATGCCAAAGTTTTGTAAAACAATAATTTTTTTTTTAACTCTGTTAAAATTACCTAGTACAGTTTTATCTCAGCTTTAATTTGGTACCATTTTTGTTCAATTTGGACCAAAACTGAATGAGCTAGGATACTTTTACAAAAACGCACAAAAACGCACAAAAGCAAAAATGCCAAAGTTTTGTAAAACAATAATTTTTTTTTTAACTCTGTAAAAATTACCTAGTACAGTTTTATCTCAGCTTTAATTTGGTACCATTTTTGTTCAATTTGGACCAAAACTGAATGAGCTAGGATGCTTTTACAAAAAACGCACAAAAACGCACAAAAGCAAAAATGCCAAAGTTTTGTAAAACAATATTTTTTTTTTAACTCTGTAAAAATTACCTAGAACAGTTTTATCTCAGCTTTAATTTGGTTCCATTTTTGTTCAATTTGGACCAAAACTGAATGAGCTAGGATACTTTTACAAAAAACGCACAAAAACGCACAAAAGCAAAAATGCCAAAGTTTTCTTAAACACTAATTTTTTTTTTAACTCTGTAAAAAGTACCTAGTACAGTTTTATCTCAGCTTTAATTTTGTACCATTTTTGTTCAATTTGGACCAAAACTGAATGAGCTAGGATACTTTTACATAAAACGCTCAAAAACGCACAAAAACGCACAAAAGCAAAAATGCCAAAGTTTTGTAAAACAATAATTTTTTTTTACTCTGTAAAAATTACCTAGTACAGTTTTATCTCAGCTTTAATTTGGTAACATTTTTGTTCAATTTGGACCAAAACTGAATGAGCTAGGATACTTTTACAAAAAACGCACAAAAACGCACAAAAACGCACAAAAACGCACAAAAGCAAAAATGCCAAAGTTTTGTAAAACAATAATTATTTTTTTAACTCTGTTAAAATTACCTAGTACAGTTTTATCTCAGCTTTAATTTGGTACCATTTTTATTCAAATTGGACCAAAACTGAATGAGCTAGGATACTTTTACAAAAAACGCACAAAAACGCACAAAAACGCACAAAAACGCACAAAAGCAAAAATGCCAAAGTTTTGTAAAACAATAATTATTTTTTTAACTCTGTTAAAATTACCTAGTACAGTTTTATCTCAGCTTTAATTTGGTAACATTTTTGTTCAATTTGGACCAAAACTGAATGAGCTAGGATACTTTTACAAAAAACGCACAAAAACGCACAAAAACGCACAAAAGCAAAAATGCCAAAGTTTTGTAAAACAATAATTATTTTTTTAACTCTGTAAAAATTACCTAGTACAGTTTTATCTCAGCTTTAATTTGGTACCATTTTTGTTCAATTTGGACCAAAACTGAATGAGCTAGGATACTTTTACAAAAAACGCACAAAAACGCACAAAAACGCGCAAAAGCAAAAATGCCAAAGTTTTGTAAAACAATAATTTTTTTTTTAACTCTGTTAAAATTACCCAGTACAGTTTTATCTCAGCTTTAATTTGGTACCATTTTTGTTCAATTTGGACCAAAACTGAATGAGCTAGGATACTTTTACAAAAAACGCACAAAAACGGCATGTTGAAGTTTATGATCAAATGATCAAATGCTCAATTTAAAAGTAAGCATAATAATTTCTTAAATTAACGAAATGATTTTTTTTTTTTATTGGTAATGATGTAACATATTATGCTACAGTCTCAAAAAATTATTTTAAGTTGATCATAAAATAAATGGATTAATAATCGATTTTGAGAATTAAAAAAAGTTTTCAAAATTTTAAAGACAAAAAAATAAACTTCTCAAAGATAATAAAATTATAAAACCAAATAATATGTAATATTTTTATATTAATTTTCTTGTTAAAACGCCGAAAAAAGGATCAAATTGGACCTGAAGATCAGTCCATTCAAACCGACCGTCTAACATTACTGACAGAAGCCTTCCATTTACCTACACTCGGCCCAAATAGCAGAACCAATTCGATTTCAAACTGCCCCGTCTAATTAAATGGTCCTAAACGAACGACCATACCGATCCTTCGAAACATTCAAAAATATCAACACCCATACAAAACCGACCGAACCTTTAATTCAAAGCATCAATGACCACACAAACCGTACAATCAAAGAGTCCTTAATTCTAAAAAAAACGAACGAATTAAAATTTAGAAGCGTAACGACCGTCAAATCAACCAAGCGCCATTTCAAACCGTTATGAAAAAGTCTTAAATGAATAAACAATCTTAATCAAAAATATAAAAAATTTGTGGCGGTTTTGTATCCCCAAGTCCGCCTTTTATACGTGAAAATGATTTGGAGAACCAAATCAAAAAAATAAATAAAACAAGCGGCGGATTTGGATGTCCAACTCAGCCTTTTAAAAGTGAAGATGATTTGGTGAACCAAATCAAGAAAAAAAAATATCTGGTGGCGGATTTCGATTCCCAAGTCTGCCTTTTATAAGTAAAAATGATTTGGAGAACCAAATCAAGAAAAAAAAATATCTGGTGGCGGATTTGGATTCCCAAGTCTGCCTTTTATAAGTAAAAATGATTTGGAGAACCAAATCTAGAAAAAAAAATATCTGGTGGCGGATTTGGATTCCCAAGTCCGCCTTTTATACGAAAAAATGATTTGGAGAATCAAATCAAAAAAAAAAATAAAACAAGCGGCGGATTTGGATTTCCAACTCAGCCTTTTAAACGTGAAGATGATTTGAGGAACCAAATCAAGAAAAAAAAATATCTAGTGGCGGATTTGGATTCCCAAGACTTCCTTTTATAAGTAAAAATGATTTGGAGAACCAAATCAAGAAAAAAAAATATCTGGTGGCGGATTTGGATTCCCAAATCTGCCTTTTATAAGTAAAAATGATTTGGAGAACCAAATCAAGAAAAAAAAATATCTGGTGGCGGATTTGGATTCCCAAGTCTGCCTTTTATAAGTAAAAATGATTTGGAGAACCAAATAAAAAAAAAATAAAATTTGTGGCGGATTTGGATTCCCAAGTTCGTCTGTTATGCGTGAAAATGATTTTGGAAATCTAAATTAAACAAAAATTTAGTGACGGCATTGGACGAATTTAAATGACGTTTTTACTTCAAATATTTTTCTTAGAATTTCTTTATTAGAATTCAAAAAAGATTTTCAAAGTCTATTTTTGCAGTTTATTTACATCTCACTTCTTTATTAAAATATCATTTTTCTCTTTAGATTTAATCTTTAAAACCCCGATTGAAAACCAATATGGAATCAAAAAAGAACAAATGTTCAAGCAATTTTGTTACCGACAAAAAAATGGTGCTTTCCGATTCAATTAGAACGTAATTTTTAAAAAACAAATTTTGACTTATTTAATCGAATTTTTTTAAGGGAAATCAAACATTCTCATAAAAAAGTTGCATCTGGTTTTGTTTCTTACGCTTTTAAAAATTCTCAAGAATTTAAAAAAAGCTTGGAAGCAAGTAAAACCTATAATAATTTTATTAATAAAGCAAGAAGTTTTTCATCATCTATGGTAAAATTTTATATATTTTTTACCTAATTGAGTTTAAAAATTTATAATTTTTCTTTTAATTTTAGAAAAATTCCTTGAATGAAATGATTTATGATCCCAGCACTGAAAACATACTTCAGATGATTCGACGAAGCTCAAGTTCGATTTTATCTCTTTTGGTAAAATTTAAATTTTTATTATAACAATATAATGTTAAAATCACAAATTTTTAAGAAACAGTCAAGTGAGTCAAGTGAGTCTTGAGTTTCCATTAATTTTTTGTTGAGTTGATGATTTTCACTAAAAATAAATATAATTTTTAATTTTTAATCAAAATAAAAACCAAATTAATACTTTTGCAATTGACTTATATTTTGATCTAGCTCAGTAATCAGTTTATCTTTTTCTTTTACCAGAGATTCTTTCTCGTCTTTTAAAAATGAAATTTTAAGTTCCAACTCCTTTAAATTTTTTTGATTTTGAGTTCGATCAAAATTTTGGGAATCCTTCATTTTTTCAATAAATTGACCGATACTAAAAATTAAAAACATTAAAAAATATAAACAAAATTTAAAAGCATTTTGAATCTTTTCCCGATTTCAGTTTCAAATTATCATTCGAAAATTTTAATTTTCTAAAGAACAAATGTGCCGAACAATTATATAAATATTAATGCAAAAAAAGTTTCTTCAAAAGAATATTTAATATTGGTAAATCCAATTCTATAAAAAATCTCTTGAGATGCTGATTTTTATTCAGTCTATTTTTTATGCTCTTGTTTTTGTAAAAACATTTCTAATATTTTTTTTGCAAAAAAATATTTTAGAATTATAAATTATAATGATCTTAACTGCCATAAATATGTAATGAGTCTCATTAAATCAATGAGATAGGAAAATCCCTAAAAAAGTATTTGACTTCATTAGAGCAAAGATTAGAATGCAAATAAATAAAAGTTCTTTACCATTGTTTAAAAGGTTCATTTTCTTTTTGAAATTTTTCCAAATGCTGTACTTTTTTTTCGAATGAAATGATTTGATCTTTTAGTTCAATGTTTTCACTAAACAAATATATAAATTAAAGTTTGTATTAAAATTACTAAATAAAATTACCCTGCAAGTCTTTGATTTTCAAAAGTATGTGATAATACTTCTTTCGATATTTCATCAGATTTCTCTCTCAACAGGATTAATTCATTTTCTTTCTGAATCAATTCATTTTGGGTTTGTTGAATGATGTTGGTATATTCGTTCGTTATTTGTTCGATTAAAGTATTTAAACTTTGGTCTTCTTTTGGTTCTTTATTTTGAACATAATTTTGAAAATTTTCTTCTGTTTCCATTAATTTTTTGTTGAGTTGATGATTTTCACTAAAAATAAATATAATTTTTAATTTTTAATCAAAATAAAAACCAAATTAATACTTTTGCAATTGACTTATATTTTGATCTAGTAGTAGTAGTAGTTTTGACTGTAGCTGGCTAGCCAGCGAGTGTGCTGATAAGGCACACTAAGACAGCTGATGTGATTGATTGCTGCTCATCCAGCAATCAATGCCTGCTTTAAAGCTGTTAACATTGGGGGCTTCAACTAATTCATTTGGCAGCGAGTTCCATATGTTAGCGGTTCTGTTGAAAAAAAAGTTATCTCTATGTTGGAGCCTCGATATTTCTTTGTGATATTTGAGGCAGTGACCTCTTCCTTGGTTTTTTGTGACATTAAAATTGTTGCTTTTTTCAACCGATTCTATTCCATGCATGAACTTGTATAATTGAATTAGATCACCTCTTTTTCTTCTTTCCACCAGATTTGGAATGTTCAAAGCCTTCAATCTGCTTTCATACGGTTTGTTTCTAATTGACGAAACAAATTTCGTAGCTCTGCGTTGAATCCTTTCAACATTCTCACAGTCAGACTCAAGAATTGGAGACCATACAGGCACCGCAAATTCCAAAAGAGGACGAACAAAAGTTAAATACAAAGATCTTAATAACTTACAATCAAAACGAGCGAATGACTTCCTGATGCGACCTAACATTTGATTTGCTTTGTTTGTAGCCTCTATCACTTGATTTTTCCATTTAAGATTTGTATTGAAAATAACTCCAAGATCTCTTTCGGTTTCTGACGTTGCTAATAGCTTACCATTAATAAAATAAGGAAATTTTTTGTTTTTATGACCATAATGCATAACCACACATTTTGATGTGTTGAAGAGAAGTAGCCAATCTTGAGTCCACTTGAGAATTAAATCTAAATCTGATTGTAGTTTCGTGGCGCTTATTTCTAATACCGTTTGCGAGAAAATTTTAGTATCATCTGCATACAACTTCACAACATTCTCTATTCCTTTAGGTAGATCATTGATATACAAAACGAACAATAGTGGACCAATCACTGACCCTTGTGGTACACCGCTAAAAATCTCAACCCAATCAGACAAAATTTCACCTTGAATAACTCGTTGTCTTCTATTTTTCAAGAAAGCTTCAATCCATTTTAATGTCAGACCATCAAAGCCATACGCTTTCAATTTAGCTATTAGTCGTCTGTGCGGAACAGTATCAAATGCTTTCGCAAAATCTAGCAGAATCACATCAACAGGAATACTTTTGTCTAGACTCATTGAGATGAAATCTAGCGTTTCCAGAAGATTAGATGTACATGACTTTTTCTTAACAAATCCATGCTGTTCTTTAGATATAATATTATTCTTATAAAGATAGTCTTCCATTTTGGTTCTTATTATGCTTTCCATAATTTTGCAAGGAATTGAAGTTAAAGACACAGGACGATAATTGCTTGCCGTTGATTTATCACCTTTTTTATACAATGGAGTAATATTTGCTGATCTGAATTGAATTGGAAGCTGACTATTCGATAATGATTCTCTGAAAATCAAAGTTAAAGGAACAGTAAAGGCTTCTGCACAGTTTTTTAGCAATAACGAATGAAGCTTGTCTACACCACATGATTTATTTTGATTCAGGTCTTGTAATTTTTTGAAAACCATTTCATAACTAATGTCATTTGGCTCAATGTCAATATATTCTGACCAGTTTTCATTAAATTCAACTTCAAAAGGAGGAAGCTCACCATCTTGTTCAATAACAAAAACATCTTGAAAACATTTATTAAGAAGATTTGATATCTCTTTCGGTTCTTGCGTTAATTCATTGTTTGACTTTTTTAATGCTTTGATAGATTCTTTGATAACTTGTTGATCATTTAGGTATTTGTACAATATTTTTGGATTCTTCTTAGCTTTTTCAACTAAATTCTGCTCATAAGTTAGTCTGGCTCTTTTTATTTCTGATGAGACTAATTTACAGATACGCTTGTAATCACTATATAGATTCATATCCTTCCATTTAGATGCACAGTTCCTATATCTAAGATTCTTTTTATCTCTAATTAAGACCTTGAGTTCATCTTGAGTTCATCGTTCTGAAATCTGAGCTATAAACTTAATACTTTATTAAAGTAATCGAACTGTAAACCGAATTAAATTTCCAAAATTAAGAAAATTTTACTTAAAAAGAAAAAAAAAAAAGAAAAGTTTTAAATTATAAAAGCACACGTAAGCCAAAAGTCAGGAAAGGAAAAGCACAAGTGAACCAAAATAAAAAGCACGCAGTTTTGTGAAATGGACTCAAATTTTTTGCTTGAAACAAACTGGCCAACGTTTGGACAAGGTGTCGTATCTGGGCACTCGAAAACTTTGCATGAATGGTGTGGTAATATTTCTAGTTTCGTCCTGGAGCTTTCAAATCATGTGAAACTTCTAGAAGAAAGAGAAAAGGAGAAAGACATTGAAATAAATAAACTGAAATCTGAATTGTCAGCAGCAAATAAAACAGCAAACTCATCCAACAACAGTAGCAAGTGGATTCAAATGGTAAAACAAGGAACAAAAAATGCTAAAAAACCAGCGGATCAGATAGCGGTAGAAAATGCAACCATTAGCGAAATGAATGAAAGAAATAGAAGGAAAAAAAATGTGATTATTTATGGTGTGCCAGAATCAAAGAAAGAGATTTTAGCAGACAAGAAAGCAGAAGATGAAGCAAAAATCAATGAAATTCTATCCACTATTGGAAAAAGTGATATCAAGCCAGCGTATTCAAGACGTTTGAGATCTAAAGACCAAAGTAAACCAGGACCAATTCTAGTTGAACTCAAAGAAGAAGCAAACAGAAATCCACTACTACTAGCAGCGAAAAAGTTGAGAGATTCAAATATTTTCAAATCTGTTTATCTTAGTCCAGATTTGACTGAAACCGAAAGAGCTTTAGACTATGAATTGAGAAAACAAAGAAATGAAGCAAATAATGGTCTTTCACAAGACTCGCCCTTTCGATATGGCATCCGTGGAAATCAGATCGTCAAATTCAAGAAGCAATAATCGTTCATCAGAAGCGCCATCACGTGTAGATAGTCTCGAATCTTTAAAATGTATGTATTTAAATGCTACTTCTTTGGACAATAAACTAGATGAATTCAGTGTTGTTATTGAAACATATAGCCCACAAATTGTAGCAGTTAGTGAGACTTGGTTCAAGAGCATCTCAATTACGAACGTTAAAGGATACAATTTGTACAGAAAGGACAGAAGTGATGGACGCAGAGGCGGTGGTGTATGTCTCTACATTGATGAAAAAATCGACTCATTTGAATTAAATGATGCAGGTTTTAATTTAAGTAAAATAGAACAAATTTGGGTAGTAGTTAATTTTAACTGTGAAAAATATTTAGTTGACTGTCTTTATAGGCCAAACGATTTTGTTGATATGAACGATTTCGATCTAGTCTTCAAACAAGCTAAAGACTATGTGGACGAGAGAGGTTATAAGGATCTTCTAATAATGGGTGACTTTAACTTTCCATCAATCATCTGGTCAAATGGCTGTGTGTCAGAAATCTTAAACGAAAATGGACTCGAACATAAATTCAGAGAGACACTAAGCGATACTTTTCTATATCAGCATGTAAATATCCCAACTTTTCAAATGTCAAACGAAAAAGCTGTCAACACTTTGGATTTGATTTTCACGACTCATTCTGGCAGTGTGTATGCAATCGATACAAAATTTGTTCTTGGCAACATTAATAAAGGACATCTGGTTATCTTTTTCAATTTTGTTCTCAAAAACAAGGTTAGTAAGGAATCATATACCTGGTAAAAATTTATTTATAATAAATCTGACTTTGGAAAAATTTCTCATTTTCTATCAAATATTGATTGGGTGCACCTATTTGAGAATTTAAATATTCAGGAAATGTACAATGAGTTAATTTTCTATGTCAGCGAAGCTAGTAATCGATTCATTCCAGTGACGGATGGCTCTAAAAAGAAAAGTATCTCAAAACCTTGGATAAAAAATGAACTCAAGGTCTTAATTAGAGATAAAAAGAATCTTAGATATAGGAACTGTGCATCTAAATGGAAGGATATGAATCTATATAGTGATTACAAGCGTATCTGTAAATTAGTCTCATCAGAAATAAAAAGAGCCAGACTAACTTATGAGCAGAATTTAGTTGAAAAAGCTAAGAAGAATCCAAAAATATTGTACAAATACCTAAATGATCAACAAGTTATCAAAGAATCTATCAAAGCATTAAAAAAGTCAAACAATGAATTAACGCAAGAACCGAAAGAGATATCAAATCTTCTTAATAAATGTTTTCAAGATGTTTTTGTTATTGAACAAGATGGTGAGCTTCCTCCTTTTGAAGTTGAATTTAATGAAAACTGGTCAGAATATATTGACATTGAGCCAAATGACATTAGTTATGAAATGGTTTTCAAAAAATTACAAGACCTGAATCAAAATAAATCATGTGGTGTAGACAAGCTTCATTCGTTATTGCTAAAAAACTGTGCAGAAGCCTTTACTGTTCCTTTAACTTTGATTTTCAGAGAATCATTATCGAATAGTCAGCTTCCAATTCAATTCAGATCAGCAAATATTACTCCATTGTATAAAAAAGGTGATAAATCAACGGCAAGCAATTATCGTCCTGTGTCTTTAACTTCAATTCCTTGCAAAATTATGGAAAGCATAATAAGAACCAAAATGGAAGACTATCTTTATAAGAATAATATTATATCTAAAGAACAGCATGGATTTGTTAAGAAAAAGTCATGTACATCTAATCTTCTGGAAACGCTAGATTTCATCTCAATGAGTCTAGACAAAAGTATTCCTGTTGATGTGATTCTGCTAGATTTTGCGAAAGCATTTGATACTGTTCCGCACAGACGACTAATAGCTAAATTGAAAGCGTATGGCTTTGATGGTCTGACATTAAAATGGATTGAAGCTTTCTTGAAAAATAGAAGACAACGAGTTATTCAAGGTGAAATTTTGTCTGATTGGGTTGAGATTTTTAGCGGTGTACCACAAGGGTCAGTGATTGGTCCACTATTGTTCGTTTTGTATATCAATGATCTACCTAAAGGAATAGAGAATGTTGTGAAGTTGTATGCAGATGATACTAAAATTTTCTCGCAAACGGTATTAGAAATAAGCGCCACGAAACTACAATCAGATTTAGATTTAATTCTCAAGTGGACTCAAGATTGGCTACTTCTCTTCAACACATCAAAATGTGTGGTTATGCATTATGGTCATAAAAACAAAAAATTTCCTTATTTTATTAATGGTATTCTCATAAAAAAGTTGCATCTGGTTTTGTTTCTTACGCTTTTAAAAATTCTCAAGAATTTAAAAAAAGCTTGGAAGCAAGTAAAACCTATAATAATTTTATTAATAAAGCAAGAAGTTTTTCATCATCTATGGTAAAATTTTATATATTTTTTACCTAATTGAGTTTAAAAATTTATAATTTTTCTTTTAATTTTAGAAAAATTCCTTGAATGAAATGATTTATGATCCCAGCACTGAAAACATACTTCAGAAGATTCGACGAAGCTCAAGTTCGATTTTATCTCTTTTGGTAAAATTTAAATTTTTATTATAACAATATAATGTTAAAATCACAAATTTTTAAGAAACAGTCAAGTGAGTTGAATGTTTCAAAATCTACAAAAATTGAAAAATCCATGGAAATATTTCCTGATAGTGTTTTTGATTCTACGGATCAACCATCATTAGATGTAAGTTTATTTTTATTTAGAAAGTTAAAATAAAAAAGATAAGCAAAATATATAGAAAAATTAAAAAAGATTAGTAAAATAAAATTCCAATCATCAAATAAAGTTTTTTGAAATTTTGTCAAAAACGTTGACTCAATATAAAATTATTCACTTCTTAATTTCTAGAATTCGATGTTTCAAGATCAAATGATATCGATGGAGTCTAGTTATTGCTCAATGGTAACAAAAGTGTTAAAAAATTTAAGAAATCGAAGAAGAAATCTAAAGTTAAAAGAGTGTATGAGACATTAAGCAGAAATGAACCTAAAAAATGCCCTAATTATGAAATATGTCGAGGAAAAGGAAACGCATCTAAAACTCATGTTGTAGAAAAAGATGGCAGAAGGCATTATGCTTTGAGAAATTGTCCTTACCTTATTAGCGAAGAAGATAAGAAGCAAATTAAACTTATTGACCAATTGTCAATTGGAGATATTGGAAACTTAAAAGAATTATTCCAATATGATTCGATTAAAGAAGATTTTAATACGAGTACTTTTGGTGGCAGTAACTCGATTAAGACTAAAAATGTACTGACAAATCATAGTGTTTTGTCTGAATTCAAAAAAATTCCGGGAAAAACTGATTTGATGAATAATTTTCTTGGCCATACAAGTTCATCGAATTTATTTATTGAGGATTCAGAAGTAATAATGATACTTTCAATTTTTTGCTAAAACAAATAGCTGTAAAATTTAAAAAAAAAATTTTTTTTTAATAAGAATTGTTACACCAATAATGTAATCATCTTGCTAAAAAATTATTAGATGCGCAATTAAAATTCATTCCATTTTTCAATCAAATCCTTTTTAAAAGTTTAAAGATAAAGCTTTGAAATGTTGAAAAAATTAAAAATCTAAGATGAAATTTAATTTCGTATCTAAAAATTTTTGAGCAAGATTGAGCGCTTGTAATTTAATCAAAAATTTTTTTTGCTCAGAATTCTGCAATTCTTATATTACCTTAAAAAGTTATTAAAATTTAGATTTTTTTTTTAAGGTTTCTTGTCCAGACCCGATTGACATTCTTAGTGAAATCGAATCCGATACTGAATCATTAAAAGAGCTACAAGATGCTTTAAATATTCCTAGAGTGTCTAAAAAGCCTAGTATCCTGAAGTCGATTAGTCTTGATTTGCAAAAAAAACAGTCAAGTAAGAGAAAATGAAATACATGAAATCCTGAAGGACCCAAAATACCAATCAAATTTGAGTTTTCACAGTGAAAAACTGATTGATGAGTTGAAAGACTCGAATAAAATATTAAGCAATCACCTCGAAATATACAGGCAAGAATCCTCTGATTTAAAAATGAAACTAAATTCTGTGCACGAAGAAAATAAGAATTTGAAAAAAAAAATTAGTGACCAAACTGAAAATTACAGTTCAGAGAAGCAAGATTTAAAAATAACGATTAAAAAGTAGTTATTTTGAATCTAAAATGAAAAACTAAATTCTTGATAAAAGGAACACTGAAGATAAACAAAATTTTGAGAATGAAAAGAAAAACCTAAATGAAATTATTAAAAATTTAATAAAGGAGAAAAACAATGTTATCGAAACAAGTGAATGTTTAAAAGTAAAAGTAAATTTTGAAAAAAATAAATATAATTAATAATTAATTTAAATTGAAAGTTGGATGAAACGAAAAAAACATTCCAAAAGAGGAAGAGATTCACATTTGAACGCTGCGAAAATATAAATATTAAACCGATTGAATTTAGCTGTTCTAATGAACAGAAAATTAAAGAGGAACAAAAATTAATGCCAAAGAGATGCCCACTTTTCCAAAAATGTGAAGGAAAAGGGAATAATAAAACCGAAAATGGAAAAAGACATATTGTATTTGAAAATTGTCCATTATTCGGGACAATTGGATCGGAAATAAATTTAAAAAAGGATTTAAAACAAACAACTTCTGAAAAAGAAAAGATATTAAAAAAGAATCAAGAGTTGAATTTAAAAAATTTTGAACTAGAACAAGAGTTGCTTTCGATGAAAAACCAAGAAATTTTTGGTAGAACAAGTGCTAATGAAAAATTAATTTATGAGCTAAATCTAAGTATAGATCAATTGAAAAAGTAATATTTAAGTTTTTATTTTTGATTAAATATTATATTAATCTTTAGTGAAAATCATCAACTCAACAAAAAATTAATGGAAACAGAAGAAAATTTTCAAAATTATGTTCAAAATAAAGAACCAAAAGAAGACCAAAGTTTAAATACTTTAATCGAACAAATAACGAACGAATATACCAACATCATTCAACAAACCCAAAATGAATTGATTCAGAAAGAAAATGAATTAATCCTGTTGAGAGAGAAATCTGATGAAATATCGAAAGAAGTATTATCACATACTTTTGAAAATCAAAGACTTGCAGGGTAATTTTATTTAGTAATTTTAATACAAACTTTAATTTATATATTTGTTTAGTGAAAACATTGAACTAAAAGATCAAATCATTTCATTCGAAAAAAAAGTACAGCATTTGGAAAAATTTCAAAAAGAAAATGAACCTTTTAAACAATGGTAAAGAACTTTTATTTATTTGCATTCTAATCTTTGCTCTAATGAAGTCAAATACTTTTTTAGGGATTTTCCTATCTCATTGATTTAATGAGACTCATTACATATTTATGGCAGTTAAGATCATTATAATTTATAATTCTAAAATATTTTTTTGCAAAAAAAATATTAGAAATGTTTTTACAAAAACAAGAGCATAAAAAATAGACTGAATAAAAATCAGCATCTCAAGAGATTTTTTATAGAATTGGATTTACCAATATTAAATATTCTTTTGAAGAAACTTTTTTTGCATTAATATTTATATAATTGTTCGGCACATTTGTTCTTTAGAAAATTAAAATTTTCGAATGATAATTTGAAACTGAAATCGGGAAAAGATTCAAAATGCTTTTAAATTTTGTTTATATTTTTTAATGTTTTTAATTTTTAGTATCGGTCAATTTATTGAAAAAATGAAGGATTCCCAAAATTTTGATCGAACTCAAAATCAAAAAAATTTAAAGGAGTTGGAACTTAAAATTTCATTTTTAAAAGACGAGAAAGAATCTCTGGTAAAAGAAAAAGATAAACTGATTACTGAGCTAGATCAAAATATAAGTCAATTGCAAAAGTATTAATTTGGTTTTTATTTTGATTAAAAATTAAAAATTATATTTATTTTTAGTGAAAATCATCAACTCAACAAAAAATTAATGGAAACTCAAGACTCACTTGACTCACTTGACTGTTTCTTAAAAATTTGTGATTTTAACATTATATTGTTATAATAAAAATTTAAATTTTACCAAAAGAGATAAAATCGAACTTGAGCTTCGTCGAATCATCTGAAGTATGTTTTCAGTGCTGGGATCATAAATCATTTCATTCAAGGAATTTTTCTAAAATTAAAAGAAAAATTATAAATTTTTAAACTCAATTAGGTAAAAAATATATAAAATTTTACCATAGATGATGAAAAACTTCTTGCTTTATTAATAAAATTATTATAGGTTTTACTTGCTTCCAAGCTTTTTTTAAATTCTTGAGAATTTTTAAAAGCGTAAGAAACAAAACCAGATGCAACTTTTTTATGAGAATGTTTGATTTCCCTTAAAAAAATTCGATTAAATAAGTCAAAATTTGTTTTTTAAAAATTACGTTCTAATTGAATCGGAAAGCACCATTTTTTTGTGGGTAACAAAATTGCTTGAACATTTGTTCTTTTTTGATTCCATATTGGTTTTCAATCGGGGTTTTAAAGATTAAATCTAAAGAGAAAAATGATATTTTAATAAAGAAGTGAGATGTAAATAAACTGCAAAAATAGACTTTGAAAATCTTTTTTGAATTCTAATAAAGAAATTCTAAGAAAAATATTTGAAGTAAAAACGTCATTTAAATTCGTCCAATGCCGTCACTAAATTTTTTTTTAATTTAGATTTCCAAAATCATTTTCACGCATAACAGACGAACTTGGGAATCCAAATCCGCCACAAATTTTATTTTTTTTTTATTTGGTTCTCCAAATCATTTTTACTTATAAAAGGCAGACTTGGGAATCCAAATCCGCCACCAGATATTTTTTTTTCTTGATTTGGTTCTCCAAATCATTTTTACTTATAAAAGGCAGATTTGGGAATCCAAATCCGCCACCAGATATTTTTTTTTCTTGATTTAGTTCTCCAAATCATTTTTACTTATAAAAGGAAGTCTTGGGAATCCAAATCCGCCACTAGATATTTTTTTTCTTGATTTGGTTCCTCAAATCATCTTCACGTTTAAAAGGCTGAGTTGGAAATCCAAATCCGCCGCTTGTTTTATTTTTTTTTTTGATTTGATTCTCCAAATCATTTTTTCGTATAAAAGGCGGACTTGGGAATCCAAATCCGCCACCAGATATTTTTTTTTCTAGATTTGGTT
Source organism: Brachionus asplanchnoidis (assembly GCA_025491095.1). Taxonomy (NCBI): domain Eukaryota; kingdom Metazoa; phylum Rotifera; class Eurotatoria; order Ploima; family Brachionidae; genus Brachionus; species Brachionus asplanchnoidis. The sequence goes on along the minus strand of JAILYF010000313.1, from coordinate 22,791 downwards.
CTCCAAATCATTTTTACTTATAAAAGGCAGACTTGGGAATCCAAATCCGCCACCAGATATTTTTTTTTCTTGATTTGGTTCTCCAAATCATTTTTACTTATAAAAGGCAGACTTGGGAATCGAAATCCGCCACCAGATATTTTTTTTTCTTGATTTGGTTCACCAAATCATCTTCACTTTTAAAAGGCTGAGTTGGACATCCAAATCCGCCGCTTGTTTTATTTATTTTTTTGATTTGGTTCTCCAAATCATTTTCACGTATAAAAGGCGGACTTGGGGATACAAAACCGCCACAAATTTTTTATATTTTTGATTAAGATTGTTTATTCATTTAAGACTTTTTCATAACGGTTTGAAATGGCGCTTGGTTGATTTGACGGTCGTTACGCTTCTAAATTTTAATTCGTTCGTTTTTTTTAGAATTAAGGACTCTTTGATTGTACGGTTTGTGTGGTCATTGATGCTTTGAATTAAAGGTTCGGTCGGTTTTGTATGGGTGTTGATATTTTTGAATGTTTCGAAGGATCGGTATGGTCGTTCGTTTAGGACCATTTAATTAGACGGGGCAGTTTGAAATCGAATTGGTTCTGCTATTTGGGCCGAGTGTAGGTAAATGGAAGGCTTCTGTCAGTAATGTTAGACGGTCGGTTTGAATGGACTGATCTTCAGGTCCAATTTGATCCTTTTTTCGGCGTTTTAACAAGAAAATTAATATAAAAATATTACATATTATTTGGTTTTATAATTTTATTATCTTTGAGAAGTTTATTTTTTTGTCTTTAAAATTTTGAAAACTTTTTTTAATTCTCAAAATCGATTATTAATCCATTTATTTTATGATCAACTTAAAATAATTTTTTGAGACTGTAGCATAATATGTTACATCATTACCAATAAAAAAAAAATCATTTCGTTAATTTAAGAAATTATTATGCTTACTTTTAAATTGAGCATTTGATCATTTGATCATAAACTTCAACATGCCGTTTTTGTGCGTTTTTTGTAAAAGTATCCTAGCTCATTCAGTTTTGGTCCAAGTTGAACAAAAATGGTACCAAATTAAAGCTGAGATAAAACTGTACTAGGTAATTTTAACAGAGTTAAAAAAAAAATTATTGTTTTACAAAACTTTGGCATTTTTGCTTTCGTGCGTTTTTGTGCGTTTTTGTGCGTTTTTTGTAAAAGTATCCTAGCTCATTCAGTTTTGGTCCAAATTGAACAAAAATGGTACCAAATTAAAGCTGAGATAAAACTGTACTAGGTAATTTTTACAGAGTTAAAAAAATAATTATTGTTTTACAAAACTTTGGCATTTTTGCTTTTGTGCGTTTTTGTGCGTTTTTGTGCGTTTTTTGTAAAAGTATCCTAGCTCATTCAGTTTTGGTCCAAATTGAACAAAAATGTTACCAAATTAAAGCTGAGATAAAACTGTACTAGGTAATTTTAACAGAGTTAAAAAAATAATTATTGTTTTACAAAACTTTGGCATTTTTGCTTTTGTGCGTTTTTGTGCGTTTTTGTGCGTTTTTGTGCGTTTTTTGTAAAAGTATCCTAGCTCATTCAGTTTTGGTCCAATTTGAATAAAAATGGTACCAAATTAAAGCTGAGATAAAACTGTACTAGGTAATTTTAACAGAGTTAAAAAAATAATTATTGTTTTACAAAACTTTGGCATTTTTGCTTTTGTGCGTTTTTGTGCGTTTTTGTGCGTTTTTGTGCGTTTTTTGTAAAAGTATCCTAGCTCATTCAGTTTTGGTCCAAATTGAACAAAAATGTTACCAAATTAAAGCTGAGACAAAACTGTACTAGGTAATTTTTACAGAGTAAAAAAAAATTATTGTTTTACAAAACTTTGGCATTTTTGCTTTTGTGCGTTTTTGTGCGTTTTTGAGCGTTTTATGTAAAAGTATCCTAGCTCATTCAGTTTTGGTCCAAATTGAACAAAAATGGTACAAAATTAAAGCTGAGATAAAACTGTACTAGGTACTTTTTACAGAGTTAAAAAAAAAATTAGTGTTTTAGAAAACTTTGGCATTTTTGCTTTTGTGCGTTTTTGTGCGTTTTTTGTAAAAGTATCCTAGCTCATTCAGTTTTGGTCCAAATTGAACAAAAATGGAACCAAATTAAAGCTGAGATAAAACTGTTCTAGGTAATTTTTACAGAGTTAAAAAAAAAAATATTGTTTTACAAAACTTTGGCATTTTTGCTTTTGTGCGTTTTTGTGCGTTTTTTGTAAAAGCATCCTAGCTCATTCAGTTTTGGTCCAAATTGAACAAAAATGGTACCAAATTAAAGCTGAGATAAAACTGTACTAGGTAATTTTTACAGAGTTAAAAAAAAAATTATTGTTTTACAAAACTTTGGCATTTTTGCTTTTGTGCGTTTTTGTGCGTTTTTGTGCGTTTTTTGTAAAAGTATCCTAGCTCATTCAGTTTTGGTCCAAATTGAACAAAAATGGTACCAAATTAAAGCTGAGATTAAACTGTACTAGGTAATTTTTACAGAGTTAAAAAAAAAATTATTGTTTTACAAAACTTTGGCATTTTTGCTTTTGTGCGTTTTTGTGCGTTTTTGTGCGTTTTTGTGCGTTTTTTGTAAAAGTATCCTAGCTCATTCAGTTTTGGTCCAAATTGAACAAAAATGGTACTAAATTAAAGCTGAGATAAAACTGTACTAGGTAATTTTTACAGAGTTAAAAAAAAAATTAGTGTTTTAGAAAACTTTGGCATTTTTGCTTTTGTGCGTTTTTGTGCGTTTTTTGTAAAAGTATCCTAGCTCATTCAGTTTTGGTCCAAATTGAACAAAAATGGTACCAAATTAAAGCTGAGATAAAACTGTACTAGGTAATTTTTACAGAGTTAAAAAAAAAATTATTGTTTTACAAAACTTTGGCATTTTTGCTTTTGTGCGTTTTTGTGCGTTTTTGTGCGTTTTTGTGCGTTTTTGTGCGTTTTTTGTAAAAGTATCCTAGCTCATTCAGTTTTGGTCCAAATTGAACAAAAATGGCACCAAATTAAAGCTGAGATTACGATATAATAATTGTTACACCAATAATGTAATCATCTTGCTAAAAAATTATTAGATGCGCAATTAAAATTCATTCCATTTTTCAATCAAATCCTTTTTAAAAGTTTAAAGATAAAGCTTTGAAATGTTGAAAAAATTAAAAATCTAAGATGAAATTTAATTTCGTATCTAAAAATTTTTGAGCAAGATTGAGCGCTTGTAATTTAATCAAAAATTTTTTTTGCTCAGAATTCTGCAATTCTTATATTACCTTAAAAAGTTATTAAAATTTAGATTTTTTTTTTAAGGTTTCTTGTCCAGACCCGATTGACATTCTTAGTGAAATCGAATCCGATACTGAATCATTAAAAGAGCTACAAGATGCTTTAAATATTCCTAGAGTGTCTAAAAAGCCTAGTATCCTGAAGTCGATTAGTCTTGATTTGCAAAAAAAACAGTCAAGTAAGAGAAAATGAAATACATGAAATCCTGAAGGACCCAAAATACCAATCAAATTTGAGTTTTCACAGTGAAAAACTGATTGATGAGTTGAAAGACTCGAATAAAATATTAAGCAATCACCTCGAAATATACAGGCAAGAATCCTCTGATTTAAAAATGAAACTAAATTCTGTGCACGAAGAAAATAAGAATTTGAAAAAAAAAATTAGTGACCAAACTGAAAATTACAGTTCAGAGAAGCAAGATTTAAAAATAACGATTAAAAAGTAGTTATTTTGAATCTAAAATGAAAAACTAAATTCTTGATAAAAGGAACACTGAAGATAAACAAAATTTTGAGAATGAAAAGAAAAACCTAAATGAAATTATTAAAAATTTAATAAAGGAGAAAAACAATGTTATCGAAACAAGTGAATGTTTAAAAGTAAAAGTAAATTTTGAAAAAAATAAATATAATTAATAATTAATTTAAATTGAAAGTTGGATGAAACGAAAAAAACATTCCAAAAGAGGAAGAGATTCACATTTGAACGCTGCGAAAATATAAATATTAAACCGATTGAATTTAGCTGTTCTAATGAACAGAAAATTAAAGAGGAACAAAAATTAATGCCAAAGAGATGCCCACTTTTCCAAAAATGTGAAGGAAAAGGGAATAATAAAACCGAAAATGGAAAAAGACATATTGTATTTGAAAATTGTCCATTATTCGGGACAATTGGATCGGAAATAAATTTAAAAAAGGATTTAAAACAAACAACTTCTGAAAAAGAAAAGATATTAAAAAAGAATCAAGAGTTGAATTTAAAAAATTTTGAACTAGAACAAGAGTTGCTTTCGATGAAAAACCAAGAAATTTTTGGTAGAACAAGTGCTAATGAAAAATTAATTTATGAGCTAAATCTAAGTATAGATCAATTGAAAAAGTAATATTTAAGTTTTATTTTTGATTAAATATTATATTAATTTTTAGTGAAAATCATCAACTCAACAAAAAATTAATGGAAACAGAAGAAAATTTTCAAAATTATGTTCAAAATAAAGAACCAAAAGAAGACCAAAGTTTAAATACTTTAATCGAACAAATAACGAACGAATATACCAACATCATTCAACAAACCCAAAATGAATTGATTCAGAAAGAAAATGAATTAATCCTGTTGAGAGAGAAATCTGATGAAATATCGAAAGAAGTATTATCACATACTTTTGAAAATCAAAGACTTGCAGGGTAATTTTATTTAGTAATTTTAATACAAACTTTAATTTATATATTTGTTTAGTGAAAACATTGAACTAAAAGATCAAATCATTTCATTCGAAAAAAAAGTACAGCATTTGGAAAAATTTCAAAAAGAAAATGAACCTTTTAAACAATGGTAAAGAACTTTTATTTATTTGCATTCTAATCTTTGCTCTAATGAAGTCAAATACTTTTTTAGGGATTTTCCTATCTCATTGATTTAATGAGACTCATTACATATTTATGGCAGTTAAGATCATTATAATTTATAATTCTAAAATATTTTTTTGCAAAAAAAATATTAGAAATGTTTTTACAAAAACAAGAGCATAAAAAATAGACTGAATAAAAATCAGCATCTCAAGAGATTTTTTATAGAATTGGATTTACCAATATTAAATATTCTTTTGAAGAAACTTTTTTTGCATTAATATTTATATAATTGTTCGGCACATTTGTTCTTTAGAAAATTAAAATTTTCGAATGATAATTTGAAACTGAAATCGGGAAAAGATTCAAAATGCTTTTAAATTTTGTTTATATTTTTTAATGTTTTTAATTTTTAGTATCGGTCAATTTATTGAAAAAATGAAGGATTCCCAAAATTTTGATCGAACTCAAAATCAAAAAAATTTAAAGGAGTTGGAACTTAAAATTTCATTTTTAAAAGACGAGAAAGAATCTCTGGTAAAAGAAAAAGATAAACTGATTACTGAGCTAGATCAAAATATAAGTCAATTGCAAAAGTATTAATTTGGTTTTTATTTTGATTAAAAATTAAGAATTATATTAATTTTTAGTGAAAATCATCAACTCAACAAAAAATTAATGGAAACAGAAGAAAATTTTCAAAATTATGTTCAAAATAAAGAACCAAAAGAAGACCAAAGTTTAAATACTTTAATCGAACAAATAACGAACGAATATACCAACATCATTCAACAAACCCAAAATGAATTGATTCAGAAAGAAAATGAATTAATCCTGTTGAGAGAGAAATCTGATGAAATATCGAAAGAAGTATTATCACATACTTTTGAAAATCAAAGACTTGCAGGGTAATTTTATTTAGTAATTTTAATACAAACTTTGCAGGGTACTTTCTTATTTTCTAGAGTTTTGTCTTTTTGTCCATTAAATTTACAAAGTTTTTATTTTTTCTGAATTGAACTAAACAAGTTTTTTAAGGCAAGTCGCTTTTTTGCTTCAAAAGATTGAATTGATGAATGGAAATCAAAAAATCTTTATCCGGTCTTATTCAGACAATTGTGATACAATTAAAAACGAATTATATAATATGTACAATCATGCTGACTATGAAATCGAGAAAAAAAATTCTCAAATTAAGGATCTAGAGATGTTTGTTTTAATATTTATAATCAGATTAAATTTTAATTTTTAAATTTTAGGAAGATTCAAAACATGTTAAAAACTTTTAATTCAAAAAACAATTCTAATCGAAAACAACAAGAAAATTCAGAGGAACCCATCGTAATATTTTTAACATTTTTTAAGTTGTATTTTAACTTTATTTAATAAGAGTTGTGTTTTTTGTGGGAAATCTTGTAAAAATTGGCGTGGCTTTATGATTCATTGTGGCCATATGCATAAATGTACAAAATGTCGCATTTCCTTAATGAAATGCAAATGCTAAACTAATTTATGATATATTGTTTTTATTATTTTTTTCAAAAATGGATTATTAAGAATCGATAAAAAGATAAGAAGAGTCAAATAATAAGAAATTAAATTTTTAAATAGTTATGAAGATTTTGATCTTTTTAAGTTAAAGAGCTTAGTTACCTGTAAAAAACTCAGAATTTTTGAAATTTTCTTTCCAATGATTAGCTTTTGATCTAACTTTTACTCAAGGAATACTTATTTAACATTAAATAGACGAAAAGATAAATGGTATCTTGAAAGAGCACTGAAATTGAGTTCCGATCAACGGTAATGCAATTTTAAGTTGCTAATTTTTGATTTTTTGCTTGATCAAGATTTTCAGTCTTTTCGCCTTTTAATGCTGAATATAATTCTTTGATTGAAAGCTTGATTGAAAGTTAATCTTTGAGAGAAAATCTCAAAAACTTCAGAGTTAGTAACAGTTTGCTTTTCTTCTTTTCTTAAATAGAGATTTATCATCAAAACTTTTAAATTTTTAATTTTTTGTTATTGACCTTTTTACTTTTAAGAGCGGTTTTTTTTTAATCTTTTTTTGAAATTTATAATAAAAATAATATTAATAAAGTTATATTTATTTTTATTTGTTTACGTCCATTAAAAAAATCAAATGAAAAATCTATTTAAATATTTTATTTGTAAATTTTAATTATATAAAACCCAATATTCCAGTTTAACAAAAAAAATTATCACCCGACTGTGGCTAAACATAATCATAATCATCGAACGCGAATCCGAACTCAAAATTTATTTTACATTGTTAAAGAGCTGCCTTTTTGCTTCGTGGCAATTTACTCTTGAGCTTTTTATCCAAATGACAGTCAGAGTTGGTCAAAGTCTAGTCTGGATTTTGACTTCAAATAATTTCAAAGTCAAAGTCCAGACTTGACATGAAAACGAAAAAAAATCCAGACATGACTTTGACTTTTGACCAACTTTGAAATGACTCCGACACATCATCCACACTTTGTTAACATTTTTATTATTTCCATTATAGTAGAGCAACTTGAGAAAAACGGCCGATCAGCTCTTCTTGCTCGATCAGTGGTGGCAGAGAGTCGAGTAAAGTTGTCTTGCTGTTATATTTTATTTAAAATTCTAAATTAACCTTAATTTTAAAAGACAACTTGAAACAAGTATTTTAAAAATGTAAAAATTTGAAAAAATTGTTCTGGGGCCGGCTGAGGTAGATAAGTCTATTGTAATCCAGAAAATGTAAGAAGATTTGTGTTGACTCGTGAAAGTCTGGCACAATTTTAATATTTAAGTCGAATTGAAATTCAATTTTCAAATATTAAATCGAGTATATTTGATTCGACTTTTAGATATAAAATGAGCAATATTGAAGTAAAAATGCATAATTTGCTGATTTTAGAATGAAAAATAAATTAGAATTCAACTTTATTTGGTATTTTATTATAAAAGATATTATTCATAAAAGTCAATATCAAAATCAATTCGAAAATTTACAAACAAATCCATACATTCCCCAAATGTTTCAAAACAATTGTTTTCTTTATTAATTAAAGCAATAAAATGATTTATGTAAAAACCCAATCTTATTGGTTCTGATTCAGAATTAGATGTTAAGTATTTTTGACAATACGGAACCAATGTCTCACTATTTATACCATACGAAAAAATTGCTTTATTTAGTAATATACTTGTTGCAAGAATATTAAGAGACATTGCCCATTCATTTTCTTTTTAGAAGAAGAAAATATATCACTGAAAGGACTTGTATAAAAATGCTTTTTGATTACCTTTTCGAAAAAAATTTGGTATTCGAGTAATATAAACAAAGACCCAATCTTAAACAAATAAAAAAAATCACATCTTCCAAACATGCAAAATGAAATTGCGCGATAAAAGCAATTGCCATCTCTTCTGGTAGAAATCGGAACAAAATTTTTTAGTGAAAATAATTCGATTATTAAATTAAAATGCGAATCGCTTGCAATTTTTTGATCGGTAAAAAGAACTGAATATTTTATCGAACGCAAATATTTTGTTAGATCTATAAATAATTGCCGGTTATTTGTAAAGAAACTTTTTGATTTTTCAAAGCTAACATGATCGCATGAAATCTCTCGAAGGAGGTTTTCAAAAAAAACATAATTAATTGAATCTTCTTCAGGTTTCAATTCTTTTTGGTTATCTTTTTTTTCATCAATTTCCATGTTGTTATTTTTGAAATATATTTTCCATATATTATTATTCTCCACATAATCATCAGAATTTTTTGAAGATTCTTCAGGTTTCATTTCATATTCATTTTCTTCTAATTCATCAATTTCCATACGGTCATTATTGCAGGTAAATTTGCTGATAAAATCATTAATAAAGCCTGATACTTTTTTAAATTGATTACTTGAAAATTGATCGTTTATCCCTTTTGAATCAAACTCAAATATATCTTGATAAATAATCTTATAAATATCTTTATTTTTAAAGAAGAATCCTTTTTCCTTTATTGGTGCAATTTCATAAAGAAAACGTTTTTTTTTGTTTTTTCTCTTTTTTGTCAGTCCAATTCTCCTTCTCTCTGATAACTGAGTCGGAATTTTCTTTATAAGAGTTGGAATCATTAAGGTAAATTTCCAGATATTTAGATTTAATTCTAAGAAAATTCAAACTGACGAATTCACTTGGAAACACTCTACGGTTTTGTAAAATTCTGTTTTTTAAAACTCCAAAATAATTTTCAACTGGATTATTTGAAAGTCGTGTTTTGAAACAATCAGATAAATCAGCTGGGTGACTTTTTTTTAAGTTTTCGATTATTAAGCCACTCCAAATTGGTAGTATATAAAGCTGATTTTCTATCAACCAAAACAATTTTGGATTAAAAAAAATATTCTTTCCACTATTTTCGATTTCTGAATTTTTCAACTTTTCTTCATAATTTTTTAAGATATTTTTATAATGGCCTGTAAAAGGAGAAGAATTTTTAATGGTTTCCAGACTATCATTGGTAATCGCTTCTTTTTCGAAAGAAAAATCGTGAGATCTACCTGAAGTAACACCTTCTTCTTCAACACTTGAAAAACCATAAAAATCTAAATTTCTCTTCATAATTTCTAATCGCATTACTGATAAAGAATATAAAACTTTTGAATCATTGTGTGGATTTTTGAAAATATTAAATATATTTAAAAGATAGTTATTAAATTGCACTATTGAAATTGAATTTTGTAGCATCGTAAAGCAAAATATAAAAAAATTTCTTACATTTGAATCAGTTTCAATTTTCCGAGCCTTCTTTATAATTAATTTTAAAAAATGAGTGGAGCATAGATAAATTCTCGTTTTAGGAATCAATATATGAGCTTTATCTTTAGCATTCCCTAATAATTTTAAAAAACACCATTCGAGATATTCTTTAATTGAAAACTTGTTAAAAACACTTAAAACTGCGTTTATTAATGCCCATGAAAAATCAGTAACAATAATTGGTGCTATTGAAAATTGTGTTTTTTTTGTGTTTTCTTCTAAATTATAGTAGATGAAGTGAAAGAAATTTGAAATTGATTTCGAACTTTGATCGGTCGAAATAAACTCTGCTAATGGTATTATTTGTTTTCTTTTCTTATCATGAAAGACAATTGAATATAGCAGAGGTTTTTTCTGACCATCTACATCTTTGTGAATACTGCCTGTTGCATCGATGAACCAGATAGGATAATTAATTTTAATTGCATTCCAGATTTTCATCTTAAAAAATTCTTAAAGATAAATTGATATATTTATATTAAAAACCTTAAAGTTTACTTGAATGTCACTCATTAAAAGGAAACCATAAGGATCTAATGAAATGTTATGGACGTACCCCAAAAATTCTGAATTAGTTGATATTCCTAAATTTTCGCAAAGAACTTTAGTTGCTCGAAGGTCAAAAATTAAATCTCGGCTCAGTCGAAAGCGATTGTCTAGTTCATTCTTTATTTTGTGCAAAGTATTTACTCGAATTGAATTTGCTAAATTAATCAAACAATTAGTTAAAATTTAATAAATTAAAAAGCAAAGATAAATTATAATTTAAGAAAATTACTTTTTTTTTCTACAATTCTCGACATTTTGATTGTGTTATAAGTATTTAATATTCCATCAGATTTTAGCCTCAAACCAAGTGCCTCTCTTTGTTCTCCGACTATTCTAACTTGTTTTTTAACTTGGCAGTGATCGAAAAAATCACAATATAAAAGATTGACGATTGTTTTAGAGTCTGAATTATTTTTTATTACAGGTCTTACAAAATTTGAACAATTTGGGGCAATACATTTATAAAGTCCAGACCATATTTCTTTATTGCTTATGTTTGGATTGTTTTTCTTAAACCAGTTGTAGCTACAACTAAAATAGCATTTAAATCCAGCTGAATTAAGTTTTTTGTTCATGGCCTCCTCAAAATCAATTAAAAGGCGTTTTCTATTGCTACCAGAGATTTTAAAGCTTTGAAATTCCGATTTTTCAAACTCAATATCCATTTTTTTTAAATCTTTCGACACATTCGGTTCTGTTATTAATAAAGGATGCTTCATCTTGTTCTCTACAATTTTGGCATAGTTATTGGTATTTCTTTTAAACCAAGTGAAAATTAACATCGAATTTTTAAAATCATTATAACCAAAATATTGTTTGCTAATTATAAACCATACATTATCAGAACATCTTGATATATTAGGAATTACTTTTGGATCAATTTGATGAGATTCAAAGATATCAATAGTAATTTTGACTAATTTAACGAGGTCGAAACTTGTTTTTTTCATTATTAATTTTTAAAGCTTTTTTATTCTAAGATTTTTAATTTTAAAATAAATTCTAGATGCTTTTTTTATACCATGTTAAAGGTAAAAAAAAAAATTTATTATTATTGATTAAAGGATTTAGTATTATTAATTATACTTCCTAAAGATTCATTAAATTTTAAATAATTTACCAATTAAAAATTAAAGTCTAAAATAAAATTGTTTTTCAATTACATTTATTGTTAATTTTTTTAATAAAATCTATATTAAAATGTTAATTGTTTATTAATATTTTCCAATGTTTCAATTTTTTCTTCTCTTTTCTGTAATCGGACCTTTTCCTATTGATTCAAAGGTTTTGTCGGCTAAACTCAATTGTTCTTTGGTTAAATCGGTTGCTAATTTGAAATGCTTTGTCCCATCTGTTGCTTTTTTGGGCCTGCAGCACTTAAATTTCTTGCCAAATTTGATTTTGTTTTTTATCGAATAATTTTTGTATAAAGTTGGCGCATACACGTCCGAGAAGGCTTCCCATGAACTAAGCAAGATAAAAATAAAAGATTTTTAAGAAAAATATATTAAATTTACTCTTGGTATTCTTTTTTGCCAACTTTGTCCCATTTCAGAAGGAGTTTTAATTTACCTTCTACAAATTTGTGCCCAATTATGCCATTGATCTTAATTAGTTAAATTATTATAAAATTACACTTCTTAAAATAATATTTAATAAATCCTTACAAAATACTCGACATCTCTAAGATCAAACTTAGAATTTCGCTTGAATTCAGACATGAGTTGTTGTTTAAGGATTTCCTCAGGTGGCAAAAAATCCTCTTCCTCTTCCTCTGGTTCTTCGTCAACCATGTCATTTTGATTTGAGCAACCAGGGGGATTAATTTGTATTGCTGTTGCTTCCAATGGTGTTGTATCATCTTGTGCCCTGACCATGGTGCCATCTGGTGCTGTTTCAACTTTTTTGGTGGTCTCTGTGCAAATGGTCCTACCTTCAACCATTTCACACCCAGGCTCCGAAGTTTCTCCAGATTGAGTGTCTTCGCCGAGCCTGGATTTTAATGATTTTTCATGAGTTGAAGGTATTTGGCGGCACATATTGACAATTGGCGACTTGGTCTTAAAAAATAATTTAAAATTATAATTAAATGTAAAAAAATTTTTAAAAATTTACTGAAATTTTTTGGGGTGTTTTTTTTGTTCTGTTGCCAGTTGGTGGCAAATAGCTAGATAGCGGCGTGATAGTCATTTTGCTTATCACGGTCATTTTTGGTTTAATTGAATTGCCTTCTTGCTTTAAAGGTGTTGACTTTAAAAAATTTAATTAAGTAATAATAGTAAAAATTAAAAATTACAGGATTTAAACTTACGGTTTCTTGTGATGAAACTTTTGTGGTCTCTGTGCAAATGGTCTTACCTTCAACCATTTCACACCCAGGCTCCGAAGTTTCTCCAGATTGAGTGTCTTCGCCGAGCCTGGATTTTAATGATTTTTCATGAGTTGAAGGTATTTGGCGGCACATATTGACAATTGGCGACTTGGTCTAAAAAAATTAATTAAAATAAAAATTAAAAAATAAAAAAAAATAAAATAAATTTACCGGAATTTTCTGCTCAAGTTGATTTTTATTTGAGCTTGACTTCTCTTCGGCCTGAAGCTTATTCTTCAGATCGTCAAGCTTTTGATTAAGGCTGGCAAACTTCATGCTCGATTTCAACCGGTTTTCCCTGACAATATCATAATAATTGTCAAGGAAATGGGTTTCAAAGTCTTCCATTTTTTGCTCATCGAATTCAATAGTTATTTTTGAGTCGTCAAAATCGTAAACTATATTACGATTTTGTACAAATTTATTTGTTACAACTTCTTCAGGCAAAATTTTTGAATCTTAATAAAAATAAAATAAAAAATAAGCAAAACATTAAAAAAAAATTACTTTCAATCATTCTCTTAAAGTCTTCTGTTTTAAGATCTACTATTTTATTTACTGCGCAGTAAATAATTTTTGCCCTGAGGATGCAACTTTTGACTCTGTCGCGGTTAATAGCCGACGGCGATTTTCTCTTTATAAAAAATTATAATGTTTTAATTAATACAATTTGATGTTACCTTGGAGCTGTTCGACGGAATTGAAGATGAATTTGATGACTTAAAAGAACAAAATATTAAATGGAAATTTTAATTATAATTTAATAATTTACTTTAACCAAGTTTTCAATTTCACAGAATTTTGTGTGATTATTTTCTGTTTTTTTCCGGATTAAATTTTTCCATATTTAAATTTCTAAAGATTATTCTAAATAAATGAAATAAAAAATTAATATTTTAAAAAGACAAGGTTAGGAAATATTAAATATTTATCGATCGACTTTATTTTATTTAAAAATTTTAAAGTCAAAGTTTCTGATATTCTAAAGTCCAAAATTATTTTTGAAGTCAATGTCAAAATTGTCTTTATCTAAGCTACAAAATTTTTTGTATCAAAAGTAATAGTTTTTGACCTTTATTATTGCAGAATCAGAAATCTGAAAAAATTCTGAGAGACAAATTCCGCTAAGCATGGATTTGAAGCACAAGGATCAAAGATGGTCATGTTGGTTGAAAAAGAAGATATTAAATTAAATAGATAATTAAAATTATGATTAAATTTAAGATGGCTAACTTTCTTTAATTTTTGACATTGAAGTTCATCAGTTTTGACCAATAAGTGTAAATTTTTAATTTTCACTAATTTATTTAGAAAAAATTCATGTATCAAAACATGAATTTAAATGTTTAAGTCCATCTGAAGTGGTGTTTAAAAAACAGTGTCCTTTTTAAAATTAATTTTTTTCACGAAAATCTATGGCGAAATCGGCTGAAAATTTTGAAATATCAAATAACCTTTGGTTTGATAATCTAAAAAATCAAAAAAATAGATGTAATTACTTCTAACCCATGACTCATAATATTTATTTAAAAGATTCTGTGAATTTTGGAATAAAAAATAATCCGCTCCATATAATTAGAGTCACAAAAAAAGGGAAGTAAGCAGTCTAAAAAAGTAAAAAAACATTTTTCTGAGGATTTGTTTAAATCAAAATGATGAAATATCTATTTATCAATATAAATAAAGAATAATTGAATGAAAATTAACTAAGAGTCCTGAAAACTTTATTTTATTTTTGAATGTAACTTTACATGATTGGTAAAGAATGATTGACATCTTTTCTGTAAGCAATACAGCAATACAGAAAAGAAGTTAATTGCTCAAAAATTTTATTCCTCATTATTCCTTAATCATTTTAACTCGTGCTACGCGAACTTGGGAATCCAAATCCACCACTAGAGTTTACTTTAATTGACTTGGATTTCCAAATCATTTTAACTCGTGATACGCGAACTTGGGAATCCAAATCCACCACTAGAGTTTACTTTAATTGACTTGGATTTCCAAATCATTTTAACTCGTGATACGCGAACTTGGGAATCCAAATCCACCACTAGAGTTTACTTTAATTGACTTGGATTTCCAAATCATTTTAACTCGTGATACGCGAACTTGGGAATCCAAATCCACCACTAGAGTTTACTTTAATTGACTTGGATTTCCAAATCATTTTAACTCGTGATACGCGAACTTGGGAATCCAAATCCACCACTAGAGTTTACTTTAATTGACTTGGATTTCCAAATCATTTTAACTCGTGATACGCGAACTTGGGAATCCAAATCCACCACTAGAGTTTACTTTAATTGACTTGGATTTCCAAATCATTTTAACTCGTGATACGCGAACTTGGGAATCCAAATCCACCACTAGAGTTTACTTTAATTGACTTGGATTTCCAAATCATTTTAACTCGTGCTACGCGAACTTGGGAATCCAAATCCACCACTAGAGTTTACTTTAATTGACTTGGATTTCCAAATCATTTTAACTCGTGCTACGCGAACTTGGGAATCCAAATCCACCACTAGAGTTTACTTTAATTGACTTGGATTTCCAAATCATTTTAACTCGTGCTACGCGAACTTGGGAATCCAAATCCACCACTAGAGTTTACTTTAATTGACTTGGATTTCCAAATCATTTTAACTCGTGCTACGCGAACTTGGGAATCCAAATCCACCACTAGAGTTTACTTTAATTGACTTGGATTTCCAAATCATTTTAACTCGTGATACGCGAACTTGGGAATCCAAATCCACCACTAGAGTTTACTTTAATTGACTTGGATTTCCAAATCATTTTAACTCGTGCTACGCGAACTTGGATTTACTTTTTAAAGTATGATTATTTAAATTCTTTTTATTTTAAAAAAAATCTTATTCAAAAATAAAAAAATTATGAAAAACACCTTTAAAAGTGTGCAAAATTTCAAGTCAATTAATAAACTTGATAAAAAATATATTATAAATTGATGAATTAACCATTAGTTTTGGAGTTTGTCCACATAACTTCTGCAAAAACTAACAGAAAAAAAAATTATTACTTTGTCGCAGTAACGCGGCACTCCTTTAGTATTGGGGGACGGCTCTTTTATTTTTGCCTTAAGTGGAAAGTTAAGAAATCTATCCCTGTCCGGATCGTAGGCTTTTATTTTATGACGAATACTACTTTTCTACTTTTAAATATTAAATAATATCTTCATTTTTAGTGCCGGACTTAGAGCCACCGAATCAAAGCTAATATCTAGAGTAGAAGATTCATCGGAGCGAGTAAAGAGATATTAAGAAAAAATCAAGGGATTGGTACGATCAACAAACCAGAAACTTTGCGGGCTGTCATGATCTCGTGAAATGATTCGTGATCAAAAAATCCGCTAATAAATTTTTTACCATGTAACTGATTAAATTTCTCTTAAAATTAAACACTTGTGGCATTGGAAGTTGTATTCCAACAAACACTGGCTTCATTTGTAACTGTCCATTTGGCTACACTGGAAATGCTCGCAGTTGATCAATCTCTGCGCGTCCAATCCATATGTTGTATGTATCTCAACAAGAAAAAAATTTATTTTTTCTTATTTTTAAACTTTATTAAATATTTTTCTTTAGAATGGCATTTGTTCGTGACCATTCGTGCGATGGTCACTAAACTTGTGATCCGGTAAGCGGCCAAAAATTTTGTCTAAATGGCTATTCCGGTTAATAATTAAAATGTTAGTGAGGTTCTTCCCGCAAAAACTCTCTGCCAGAGAAGAACCTCTCAAGATCGAAGTGGATAGCTATTTTTCTCCGCCCACTTCAATCGCTCAGTTTAACAAGGAATTTCCTGTCTCCAAAGCCCTGTTTAGGAAACTCAAGGGTGGGCTTAGGATATGGACGAAAGGAGGCTGCGCTCGGACCCAGGGGTACCGACACAAAATAGCAGCCTCAGATAGGGATAGGGACATGGTGATAAGCTCTCTCCTAAGGGCTAAGATAATTGAAACCGTCCCACTCGCGAAGGTCCCCAGATTTTGTGGGACCTTCTTTCTGGTTAGGAGACCCGGCTCCAAAGTGCGCCCGATAGCAAATTTCTCGGCTCTTACGAGATGCGTCGAGGCGCCGAAGTTCTGCCTAAAGTCATTGTACTAAGTAGCCACGGACACAAACTGGCCAAGGCACCTCTGGTACGTTAAGATAGGCTATAAACAGGCGTTCTTCAATATAAACTTGCACCCCAGTTCCAAATTCGTAACAACATTTGGATATGGGGGCAAGTTCGATCAATTTACAAGAATGCCTTTCGGTCTTTCGTTAGCGCCCTATATCCAGCAAAGCCTGTTGAACGCGGTACTTACCTTCATCCGGAAAAACACGCGCTTCACATACAGGGATCTGGACGACCTGCTCATTGCACATCGTGACCAAGCGAAGCTCCTAGTCTTGGTCAATGTGCTAAGGGCAAAACTGAAAATAGCAGGGTGGGTGCTAAATACGAAATAGTCCGTCTTGAATCCGGAAAGTGAAGCTCAGAAGCTTCGAAGTTCGTTAGGGAGATGTCTTATTCACTCCTTAATTCTGATCCTACGAGGAGGGCCCTCGCTAGAGTACGAGGGTACTTCAACTACTACGGGGGGTTCGCCGGGAAGGTAGGCCCGATCATAAACACGTTCCTCCGCATGTCAATGGTGACGCAGAGGGACTATTTCACTTACCTCAGCCTCGTCATCAACATGGACAGGCTGAGGTTCATACTTTACCCTCCGAAGAAGGCCGAGCGCTAGTACACCGACGCTAGTGAGTACCAGCTCGGGGCAGTGCATAGCCGCTCCGACATCCTCCATCCTCTACAATGAAGCAGCGGCATCAATTCTACAAATCGCGCTGTCCGATCACCCCGCAAACCTACATCTCTTCATAGACAATCAGGCGGTGATCGGACTATGGAAGCGAGTCCGCGCTAAATGGGAGCGATTCTACACCGCAGGACTGGATAATATGCATCGGTTCCTGAGCCTAATCATCTATGTCAACTGGGCCAGGAACTTCAATAATTTATGCGTCAGCTACGTGCCATCCGCCGACAATCCGGCGGACGTCAACATTGCTTACGCATCGCGACATAGCCGACCGCATATTAATTAAAATTTGAATATTTTTTTAAATTAATTAAATTTTAAATATTTTTTTTTAGTCCGGGTCGTAGGCTTTTATTTTATGCCGAATCCTTTAGTTCTGGCACAGCCTGAACCATCCCTGAGCTTACGCATGAGAGCGTGAGGGACCTCAAGCACCTTTGAGAATTTCCGTCGGTGGCGCGAAATACGCGTCCACTTCTATTATAGTACCGGACTGAGGAGCGAGTGTGGGAGGTCTGAACCTTAAAGATGACGGTTCTTCTGAAGAGGGAGGAGAGCTTGTGGTGTTAGAAGTTGGGTTTGCCGACCCTTCATTGCCATGGTTGGCGTCTCCCTCGTCTTCCTGTTGTCATTCACTTCCTTACCTTATCCTGAGTGGGGTCTGAGAGCCTATTGTTCTCATTGTACACGGCGAGCAGGAGCTCAAGCTCGTGATAATCCCTAGCCTTAAAATGTCGGCAATCCCTGGCCGCCAGCGCATTTCTTAAACTGGCTGCCATAGCTGGAAATTTGGGAGGCCCTGTAGAAAAAGAAGGGATTACCTTGGGTTCCGTATGGCTGGAGTACCCATATCCGCAGTCCATCGTAGAGGCTATCGCGTTGGACATCGCCTGTTGTCGATCGGCCAGCACTTGTAGCTGGGTTTGCATCGTCGCCATCATGTTGGCCAGGCCGGTGACTGTGTTCACGAGATTAATCTCGCCGGCCTGCGGTGCCTGTGGTTGTTGGCGTTGCTGCTGTTGCTGGAGCTGTTGCTGGAGCTGTTGTTGCAACTGTTGTTGTTGCTGTTGTTGCTGTTTTTGCTGCAAGAGCTCATGCTGGGCCTGCTCCTCGTCGAGCTGTCGTTGCAACGATCGTCAGCTATGTCCATGTGTACTGTCGAGCGGTTCACATTTACTTTCTGAAAATTAAAAAAAGTATATTAAAGATGCATGCAACTCTAGATTGAAATTAAAAAAATTGCATAAAATTTGAAAAATACAATATTGAAATTTATCGAAAAAAAAGTGAATGAATAAAGAAAAAAATTTATTTATTTGCATTATTAACTTTACTAAAAAATTAAAAATAATCGACCATTTTAGTTGATTTTGAACATACTATTAATTTAATTTTTTTTTTTTTTTGAAATTTTAATGTAACAAACTATGTTAATCAATGTTACATCAAGAATTTTATAAAATTCTGCCTAAATCTTCAGGAAATTTATTATTAATTATAAAATGAGCAATTTGATATAAAGTTTTGAGCATAAACTTCAACATGCCACAAAAACGCACAAAAACGAACAAAAGCAAAAGTGACAAAGTTTTGTAAAACACTAATTTTTTTTTTAACTCTCTAAAAATTACCTAGTACAGTTTTATCTCAGCTTAAATTTGGTACCATTTTTGTTCAATTTGGACCAAAACTGAATGAGCTAGGATACTTTTACAAAAAACGCACAAAAACGCACAAAAACGCACAAAAGCAAAAATGCCAAAGTTTTGTAAAACAATAATTTTTTTTTAACTCTGTAAAAATTACCTAGTACAGTTTATCTCAGCTTTAATTTGGTACCATTTTTGTTCAATTTGGACCAAAACTGAATGAGCTAGGATACTTTTACAAAAAAACGCACAAAAACGCACAAAAGCAAAAATGCCAAAGTTTTGTAAAACAATTATTTTTTTTTAACTCTGTAAAAATTACCAAGTACAGTTTTATCTCAGCTTTAATTTGGTACCATTTATGTTCAATTTGGACCAAAATTGAATGAGCTAGGATACTTTTACAAAAAACGCACAAAAACGCACAAAAGCAAAAATGCCAAAGTTTTGTAAAACAATAATTTTTTTTTAACTCTGTAAAAATTACCTAGTACAGTTTTATCTCAGCTTTAATTTGGTACCATTTTTGTACAATTTGGAAAAAAATTGAATGAGCTAGAATACTTTTACAAAAAACGCACAAAAACGCACAAAAACGCACAAAAGCAAAAATGCCAAAGTTTTGTAAAACAATAATTTTTTTTTTAACTCTGTAAAAATTACCTAGTACAGTTTTATCTCAGCTTTAATTTGGTACCATTTTTGTTCAATTTGGACCAAAACTGAATGAGCTAGGATACTTTTACAAAAAAACGCACAAAAACGCACAAAAACGCGCAAAAACGCACAAAAGCAAAAATGCCAAAGTTTTGTAAAACAATAATTTTTTTTTAACTCTGTTAAAATTACCTAGTACAGTTTTATCTCAGCTTTAATTTGGTACCATTTTTGTTCAATTTGGACCAAAACTGAATGAGCTAGGATACTTTTACAAAAAAAACGCACAAAAACGCACAAAAGCAAAAATGCCAAAGTTTTGTAAAACACTGATTTTTTTTTTAACTCTGTAAAAATTACCTAGTCCAGTTTTATCTCAGCTTTAATTTGGTACCATTTATGTTCAATTTGGACCAAAACTGAATGAGCTAGGATACTTTTACAAAAAACGCACAAAAACGCACAAAAGCAAAAATGCCAAAGTTTTGTAAAACAATAATTTTTTTTTTAACTCTGTAAAAATTACCTAGTACAGTTTTATCTCAGCTTTAATTTGGTACCATTTTTGTACAATTTGGAAAAAAATTGAATGAGCTAGAATACTTATACAAAAAAACGCACAAAAACGCACAAAAACGCACTAAGCAAAAATGCCAAAGTTTTGTAAAACACTAATTTTTTTTTAACTCTGTAAAAATTACCTAGTACAGTTTTATCTCAGCTTTAATTTGGTACCATTTTTGTACAATTTGGACCAAACCTGAATGAGCTAGGATACTATTACAAAAAACGCACAAAAACGCACAAAAACGCACAAAAGCAAAAATGCCAAAGTTTTGTAAAACAATAATTATTTTTTAACTCTGTTAAAATTACCTAGTACAGTTTTATCTCAGCTTTAATTTGGTACCATTTTTGTACAATTTGGACCAAAACTGAATGAGCTAGGATACTTTTACAAAAAACGCACAAAAACGCACAAAAGCAAAAATGCCAAAGTTTTGTAAAACAATAATTATTTTTTTAACTCTGTAAAAATTACCTAGTACAGTTTTATCTCAGCTTTATTTTGGTACCATTTTTGTTCAATTTTGACCAAAACTGAATGAGCTAGGATACTTTTACAAAAAACGCACAAAAACGCACAAAAGCAATAATGCCAAAGTTTTGTAAAACAATGATTTTTTTTTTAACTCTGTAAAAATTACCTAGTATAGTTTTATCTCAGCTTTAATTTGGTACCATTTTTGTTCAATTTGGACCAAAACTGAATGAGCTAGGATACTTTTACAAAAAACGCACAAAAATGCCCAAAAACGCACAAAAGCAAAAATGCCAAAGTTTTGTAAAACACTAATTTTTTTTTTAACTCTGTAAAAATTACCTAGTACAGTTTTATCTCAGCTTTAATTTGGTACCATTTTTGTACAATTTGGACCAAAACTGAATGAGCTAGGATACTTTTACAAAAAACGCACAAAAACGCACAAAAACGCACAAAAGCAAAAATGCCAAAGTTTTGTAAAACAGTAATTATTTTTTTAACTCTGTTATAATTACCTAGTACAGTTTTATCTCAGCTTTAATTTGGTACCATTTTGTACAATTTGGACCAAAACTGAATGAGCTAGGATACTTTTACAAAAAACGCACAAAAACGCACAAAAACGCACAAAAGCAAAAATGCCAAAGTTTTGTAAAACAATAATTATTTTTTTAACTCTGTTAAAATTACCTAGTACAGTTTTATCTCAGCTTTAATTTGGTACCATTTTTGTTCAATTTGGACCAAAACTGAATGAGCTAGGATACTTTTACAAAAAACGCACAAAAACGCACAAAAGCAAAAATGCCAAAGTTTTGTAAAACACTAATTTTTTTTAACTCTGTAAAAAATTACCTAGTACAGTTTTATCTCAGCTTTAATTTGGTACCATTTTTGTTCAATTTTGACCAAAACTGAATGAGCTAGGATACTTTTACAAAAAACGCACAAAAACGCACAAAAGCAATAATGCCAAAGTTTTGTAAAACACTAATTTTTTTTTTAACTCTGTAAAAATTACCTAGTACAGTTTTATCTCAGCTTTATTTTGGTACCATTTTTGTTCAATTTTGACCAAAACTGAATGAGCTAGGATACTTTTACAAAAAACGCACAAAAACGCACAAAAGCAATAATGCCAAAGTTTTGTAAAACAATGATTTTTTTTTAACTCTGTAAAAATTACCTAGTATAGTTTTATCTCAGCTTTAATTTGGTACCATTTTTGTACAATTTGGACCAAAACTGAATGAGCTAGGATACTTTTACAAAAAACGCACAAAAACGCACAAAAACGCACAAAAGCAAAAATGCCAAAGTTTTGTAAAACAATAATTATTTTTTTAACTCTGTTAAAATTACCTAGTACAGTTTTATCTCAGCTTTAATTTGGTACCATTTTGTTCAATTTGGACCAAAACTGAATGAGCTAGGATACTTTTACAAAAAACGCACAAAAAACGCACAAAAGCAAAAATGCCAAAGTTTTGTAAAACACTAATTTTTTTTAACTCTGTAAAAATTACCTAGTACAGTTTTATCTCAGCTTTAATTTGGTACCATTTTTGTTCAATTTTGACCAAAACTGAATGAGCTAGGATACTTTTACAAAAAACGCACAAAAACGCACAAAAGCAATAATGCCAAAGTTTTGTAAAACACTAATTTTTTTTAAACTGTGTAAAAATTACCTAGTACAGTTTTATCTCAGCTTTAATTTGGTACCATTTTTGTACAATTTGGACCAAAACTGAATGAGCTAGGATACTTTTACAAAAAACGCACAAAAACGCACAAAAGCAATAATGCCAAAGTTTTGTAAAACAATGATTTTTTTTTAACTCTGTAAAATTACCTAGTATAGTTTTATCTCAGCTTTAATTTGGTACCATTTTTGTTCAATTTGGACCAAAACTGAATGAGCTAGGATACTTTTACAAAAAACGCACAAAAATGCCCAAAAACGCACAAAAGCAAAAATGCCAAAGTTTTGTAAAACACTAATTTTTTTTTTAA
>JAILYF010000312.1:0-38682 GCA_025491095.1 Brachionus asplanchnoidis | reverse complement strand
TACTCGAAGAAGTTGGATCTTCCAAGAACATTGAAGTTCGAAAGATCGAAATATAAAAATTGAAGTATTAGATGTTCGAAGTAAAGAGAGTTAGAATGAGATACTGAGAATTTTGTATAAATTTGAATCTTCGAAAGTTCGAAATAAAGATAAATTTGAATTTTAAATGTTTGAAGCTAGTAAGAGTAATAGGAAATACCGCGAATCTTCGTGAAATTTGAATCTTCGAAGAATTTGAATCTTCGTGAGTACGAAATAAAATAACATAGAAAGAATTTGCTGTACGAAGATAGCAAGAGTTAACTTGATAAAGGTTACCTCGAAGAAGTGGGATCTTCCAAGAACATTGAAGCTTCGAAAGTTCGAAATAAAGATAAATTTGAATTTTAAATGTTTGAAGTAGTAAGAGTAAGTAGGAAATACCGCGAATCTTCGAAGAAATTTGAATCTTCTAAGAAATTTGAATCATCGAAGAAATTAAATCTTCGAAGAAATTTGAATTCGTGAGATACGAAATAAAATAACATAGAAAATATTTATGTACGAAGATAGCAAGAGTTAACTTGATAAAGTGTTACCTCGAAGAAGTTGCTCTTCCAAGAACATTGAGAATTCGAAAGTTCGAAATAAGAAAATTTGAAGTATTAGATGTTAGAAGTAAAAGAGAGTAGAATGAGATAATGAGAATTTTGTATAATTTGAATCTTCGAAAGTTCGAAATAAAGATTAATTTGAATTTTAAATGTTTGAAGGTAGTAAGAGTAAGTAGGAAATACCTCGAATCTTCGAAGAAATTTGAATCTTCGAAGAAATTTGAATCTTCGTGAGTACGAAATAAAAAACATAGAAAGAATTTGCTGTACAGAGTAGCAAGAGTTAATTGATAAAGTGTTACCTCAAAGTTGGATCTTCAAGAACATGAAGCTTCGAAAGTTCGAAATAAAGATAAATTTGAATTTTAAATGTTTGAAGCTAGTAAGATTAAGTAGGAATACCGCGAATTTCGAAGAAATTTGAATCTTCTAAGAAATTTGATCATCGAAGAAATTAAATCTTCGAAGAAATTTGAATCTTCGTGAGTACGAAATAAAATAACATAGAAAGTATTTGATGTACGAAGATAGCAAGAGTTAACTTGATAAAGTGTTACCTCGAAGAAGTGGATCTTCCAAGAACATTGAAGCTTCGAAAGATCGAAATAATAAAAATTTGAAGTATTAGATGTTCGAAGTAAAGAGAGTTAGAATGAGATACTGAGAATTTTGTATAATTGAATCTTCGAAAGTTCGAAAAAAGATAAAATTTGAATTTTAAATGTTTGAAGCTAGTAAGAGTAAGTAGGAATACCGCGAATCTTCGTGAAATTTGAATCTTCGAAGAAATTTGAATCTTCGTGAGTACGAAATAAAATAACATAGAAAGAATTTGCTATACGAAGATAGCAAGAGTTAACTTGATAAAGTGTTACCTCGAAGAAGTTGGATCTTCCAAGAACATTGAAGCTTCGAAAGTTCGAAATAAAGATAAATTGAATTTTAAATGTTTGAAGCTAGTAAGAGTAAGTAGGAAATACCGCGAATCTTCGAAGAAATTTGAATCTTCTAAGAAATTTGAATCATCGAAGAAATTAAATCTTCGAGAAATTGAATCTTCGTGAGTACGAAATAAAATAACATAGAAAGAATTTGATGTACGAAGATAGCAGAGTTAACTTGATAAAGTGTATACCTCGAAGAAGTTGGTCTTCCAAGAACATTGAAGCTTCGAAAGTCGAAATAAGAAAAATTTGAAGTATTAGATGTTCGAAGTAAAAGAGAGTTAGAATGAGATACTGAGAATTTTAGTATAAATTTGAATCTTCGAAGTTCGAAATAAAGATAATTGAATTTTAAATGTTTGAAGAGTAGTAAGAGTAAGTAGGAAATACCTCGAATCTTCGAAGAAATTTGAAATTCGAAGAAAATTTGAATCTTCGAGTACGAAATAAAAAACATAGAAAGAATTTGCTGTACGAAGATAGCAAGAGTTAACTTGATAAGTGTTACCTCGAAGAAGTTGGATCTTCCAAGAACATTGAAGCTTCGAAGTTCGAAATAAAGATAATTTGAATTTTAAATGTTTGAAGCTAGTAAGAGTAAGTAGGAAATACCGCGAATCTTCGAGAAATTTGAATCTTCTAAGAAATTTGAATCATCGAAGAATTAAATCTTCGAAATAAATTGAATCTTCGTGAGTACGAAATAAAAAAACATAGAAAGTATTTGATGTACGAAGATAGCAAGAGTTAACTTGATAAAGTGTTCCTCGAAGAAGTTGGATCTTCCAAGAACATTGAAGCTTCGAAAGTTCGAAATAAGAAAAATTTGAAGTATTAGATGTTCGAAGTAAAGTGAGAGTTAGAATGAGATACTGAGAATTTTTGTATAAATTTGAATCTTCGAAAGTTCGAAATAAAGATAAATTTGAATTTTAAATGTTTGAAGCTAGTAAGAGTAAGTAGGAAATACCGCGAATCTTCGAAGAAATTTGAATCTTCTAAGAAATTTGAATCATCGAAGAAATTAAATCTTCGAGAAATTGAATTCGTAGTACGAAATAAAAAAAACATAGAAAGTATTTGATGTACGAAGATAGCAAGAGTTAACTTGATAAAGTGTTACCTCGAAGAAGTTGGATCTTCCAAGAACATTGAAGCTTCGAAAGTTCGAAATAAGAAAAATTTGAAGTATTAGATGTTCGAAGTAAGTGAGAGTTAGATGAGATACTGAGAATTTTTGTAAAATTTGAATCTTCAAAAGTTCGAAATAAAGATAAATTTGAATTTTAAATGTTTGAAGCTAGTAAGAGTAAGTAGGAAATACCGCGAATCTTCGAAGAAATTTGAATCTTCGAAGAAATTTGAATCTTCGTGAGTACGAAATAAAAAAACAGAAAGATTTGATGTACGAAGATAGCAAGAGTTAACTTGATAAAGTGTTACCTCGAAGAAGTTGGATCTTCCAAGAACATTGAAGCTTCGAAAGTTCGAAATAAGAAAAATTTGAAGTATTAGATGTTCGAAGTAAGTGAGAGTTAGAATGAGATACTGAGAATTTTGTATAAATTTGAATCTTCGAAGTTCGAAATAAGATAAATTTGAATTTTAAATGTTTGAAGCTAGTAAGAGTAAGTAGGAAATACCTCGAATCTTCGAAGAAATTGAATCTTCGAAGAAATTTGAATCTTCGTGAGTACGAAATAAAAAAAACATAGAAAGAATTTGCTGTACGAAGATAGCAAGAGTTAACTTGATAAAGTGTTACCTCAAAGAAGTTGGATCTTCCAAGAACATTGAAGCTTCGAAAGTTCGAAATAAAGATAAATTTGAATTTTAAATTCTGAAGCTAGTAAGAGTAAGTAGGAAATACCGCGAATCTTCGAAGAAATTTGAATCTTCTAAGAAATTTGAATCATCGAAGAAATTAAATCTTCGAGGAAATTTGAATCTTCGTGATGTACGAAATAAAAAAACATAGAAAGTATTGATGTACGAAGATAGCAAGAGTTAACTTGATAAAGTGTTACCTCGAAGAAGTTGGATCTTCCAAGAACATTGAAGCTTCGAAAGGTCGAAATAAGAAAAATTTGAAGTATTAGATGTTCGAAGTAAAAGAGAGTTAGAATGAGATACTGAGAATTTTGTATAAATTTGAATCTTCGAAAGTCGAATAAAGAAAATTTGAATTTTAAATGTTGAAGCTAGTAAGAGTAAGTTGGAAATACCGCGAATCTTCGAAGAACTTGAATCTTCTAAGAAATTTATCATAGAGAAATTAATCTTCGAAGAAATTTGAATCTTCGTGAGTACCAAATAAAATAACATAGAAAGGATTGATGTACGAGATAGCAAGAGTTAACTTGATAAGTGTTCCTCGAAAAGTTGGACTTCCAAGAACATTGGAAGCTTCGAAAGTTCGAAATAAAGATAAATTTGAATTTTAAATGTTTGAAGCTAGTAAGAGTAAGTAGGAATACCGCGATACGAAGAAATTTGAATCTTCGTGAGTACGAAATAAAAAAACATAGAATAATTTGCTGTACGAAGTAGCAGAGTTACTGATAAAGTTACCTCGAAAAAGTTGGATCTTCCAAGAACATGAAGCTTCGAAGTTCGAAATAAAGATAAATTGAATTTTAAATGTTTGAAGCTAGTAAGAGTAAGTAGGAAATACCGCGAATCTTCGAAGAATGTGAATCTTCTAAGAATTTGAATCATCGAAGAAAGAAATCAATCGAGGAAATTTGAATCTTCGTATGTACGAAATAAAAAACATAGAAAGTATTGATGTACGAAGATAGCAAAAGTTAACTTGATAAGTGTTACCTCGAAGAAGTTGGATCTTCCAAGAACATTGAAGCTTCGAAAGTTCGAAATAAGTAAAATTTGAAGTATTAGATGTTCGAAGTAAGTGAGAGTTAGAATGAGATACTGAGAATTTTTGTATAAATTTGAATCTTCGAAAGTTCGAAATAAAGATAAATTTTGAATTTTAAATGTTTGAAGCTAGTAGAGTAAGTGGAAATACCGCGAATCTTCGAAGAAATTTGAATCTTCGAAGAAATTTGAATCTTCGTGAGTACGAAATAAAAAAACATAGAAAGAATTTGCTGTACGAGATAGCAGAGTTAACTTGTAAAGTGTTACCTCGAAAAAGTTGGATCTTCCAAGAACATTGAAGCTTCGAAAGTTCGAAATAAAGATAAATTTGAATTTTAAATCTTTGAAGCTAGTAAGAGTAAGTAGGAAATACCGCGAATCTTCGAAGAAATTTGAATCTTCTAAGAAATTAAATCATCGAAGAAATTAAACTTCGAAGAAATTTGAATCTTCGTGAGTACCAAATAAATAACATAGAAAGGATTTGATGTACGAAGATAGCAAGAGTTAACTTCATAAAGTGTTACCTCGAAGAAGTTGGATCTTCCAAGAACATTGAAGCTTCGAAAGTTCGAAATAAGAAAAATTTGAAGTATTAGATGTTCGAAGTAAAAGAGAGTCAGAATGAGATACTGAGAATTTTGTATAAATTGAATCTTCGAAAGTTCGAAATAAAGATAAATTTGAATTTTAAATGTTTGAAGCTAGTAAGAGTAAGTTGGAAATACCGCGAATCTTCGAAGAAATTTGAATCTTCGAAGAAATTTGAATCTTCGTGAGTACGAAATAAAAAACATAGAAGAATTTGCTGTACGAAGATAGAGTTAACTTGATAAAGTGTTACCTCGAAAAGTTGGATCTTCCAAGAACATTGAGCATCGAAAGTTCGAAATAAAGATAAATTTGAATTTTAAATGTGTTAAAGCTAGTAAGAGTAAGTAGGAAATACCGCGAATCTACGAAGAAATTTGAATCTTCTAAGAAATTGAATCATCGAAAAAAATTAAATTCGAAGAAATTTGAATCTTCGTGAGTACGAGATAAAAAAACATAGAAAGTATTTGCTGCACGAGATAGCAAGAGTTAACTTGATAAAGTGTACCTCGAAGAAGTTGGATCTTCCAAAAAACATGAAGCTTCGAAAGTTCGAAATAAGAAAAATTTGAAGTATTAGATGTTCGAAGTAATGAGAGTCAGAATGAGATACTGAGAATTTTTGTATAAATTTGAATCTTCGAAAGTTCGAAATAAGATAAATTTGAATTTTAAATGTTTGAAGCTAGTAAGAGTAAGTTGGAAATACCGCGAATCTTCGAAGAAATTTGAATCTTCGAAGAAATTTGAATCTTCGTGAGTACGAAATAAAAAAACATAGAAAGAATTTGCTGTACGAAGATAGCAAGAGTTAACTTGATAAAGTGTTACCTCGAAAAAGTGGATCTTCCAAGAACATGAAGCTTCGAAAGTCGAAATAAGATAAATTTGAATTTTAAATTTGAAGCTAGTAAGAGTAAGTAGGAAAATACCGCGAATCTACGAAGAAATTTGAATCTTCTAAGAAATTTGAATCATCGAAGAAATTAAATCTTCGAAGAAATTGAATCTTCGTGAGTACGAAATAAAATAACATAGAAAGTATTTGATGTACGAAGATAGCAAGAGTAACTTCATAAAGTGTTACTCGAAGAAGTTGGATCTTCCAAGAACATTGAAGCTTCGAAAGTCGAAATAAAGATAAATTTGAATTTTAAATGTTTGAAGCTAGTAAGAGTAAGTAGGAAATACCGCGAATCTACGAAGAAATTTGAATCTTCTAAGAAATTTGAATCATCGAAGAAATTAAATCTTCGAAGAAGAAATTGAATCTTCGTGAGTACGAAATAAAATAATAGAAAGTATTTGATGTACGAAGATAGCAAGAGTTAACTTCATAAAGTGTTACCTCGAAGAAGTTGGATCTTCAAGAACATTGAAGCTTCGAAAGTTCGAAAAAAAAAATTTGAAGTATTAGATGTTCGAAGTAAAAGAGAGTTAGAATGAGATAATGAGAATTTTAGTATAAATTTGAATCTTCGAAAGTTCGAAATAAAGATTAATTTGAATTTTAAATGTTTGAAGCTAGTAAGAGTATGTAGGAAATACCTCGAATCTTCGAAGAAATTTGAATCTTCGAAGAAATTTTAATCTTCGTGAGTACGAAATAAAAAAACATAGAAAGAATTTGCTGTACGAAGATAGCAAGAGTTAACTTGATTAACGTGTACCTCAAAGAAGTTGGATCTTCCAAGAACATGAGCTTCGAAAGTTCGAAATAAAGATAAATTTGAATTTTAAATTGAAGTAGTAAGAGGTAAGTAGGAAATACCGCGAATATACGAAGAAATTGAATCTCGTGAGTACGAAATAAAAAAAACATAGAAAGAATTTGCTGTACGAAGAGATAGCAAGAGTAACTGATAAAGTGTACCTCGAAAAAGTTGGATCTTACAAGAACATGAAGCTTCGAAAGTTCGAAATTAAGATAAATTTGAATTTTAAATGTTTGAAGCTAGTAGAGTAAGTAGGAAATACCGCGATCTTACGAAGAAATGTGAATCTTCTAAGAAATTTGAATCATCGAAGAAATTAAATTCGAGGAAATTTGAATCTCGTATGTACGAAATAAAAAAAAATAGAAAGTATTTGATGTACGAAGATAGCAAGAGTTAATTGATAAAGTGTTACCTCGAAGAAGTTGGATCTTCCAAGAACATTGAAGCTTCGAAAGTTCGAAATAAGAAAAATTTGAAGTATTAGATGTTCGAAGTAAGTGAGTGGTTAGAATGAGATACTGAGAATTTTGTAAAAATTTGAATCTTCGTAAGTCGAAATAAAGATAAATTGAATTTTAAATCTTTGAAGCTAGTAAGAGTAAGTAGGAAATACCGCGAATCTTCGAAGAAATTGAATCTTCTAAGAAATTTGAATCATCGAAGAAATTAAATCTTCGAAGAAATTTGAATCTTCGTGAGTACGAAATAAAAAAACATAGAAAGTATTTGATGTACGAAGATAGCAAGAGTTAACTTGATAAAGTGTTACCTCGAAGAAGTTGGATCTTCCAAGAACATTGAAGCTTCGAAAGTTCGAAATAAGAAAAATTTGAAGTATTAGATGTTCGAAGTAAGTGAGAGTTAGAATGAGTACTGAGAATTTTGTATAAATTGAATCTTCAAAAGTTCGAAATAAAGATAAATTTGAATTTTAAATGTTTGAAGATAGTAAGAGTAAGTAGGAAATACCGCGAATCTTCGAAGAAATTTGAATCTTCGTAGTACGAAATAAAAAAACATAGAAAGTATTTGCTGCACGAAGATAGCAAGAGTTAACTGATAAAGTGTTACCTCGAAGAAGTTGGATCTTCCAAGAACATTGAAGCTTCGAAAGTTCGAAATAAGAAAAATTTGAAGTAATAGATGTTCGAAGTAAGTGAGAGTTAGAATGAGATACTGAGAATTTTGTATAAATTTGAATCTTCAAAAGTTCGAAATAAAGATAAATTTGAATTTAAATGTTGAGCTAGTAAGAGTAAGTAGGAAATACCGCGAATCTTCGAAGAAATTTGAATCTTCTAAGAAATTTGAATCATCGAAGAAATTAAATTTCGAAGAAATTTGAATCTTCGTGAGTACGAAATAAAAAAGCATAGAAAGTATTGCTGTACGAAGATAGCAAGAGTTAACTTGTATAAAGTGTTACCTCGAAGAAGTTGGATCTTACAAGAACATTTAAGCTTCGAAAGTTCGAAATAAGAAAATTTGAAGTATTAGATGTTCGAAGTAAGTGAGAGTTAGAATGAGATACTGAGAATTTTTGTATAAATTTGAATCTTCAAAAGTTCGAAATAAAGATAAATTTGAATTTTAAATGTTTGAAGCTAGTAAGAGTAAGTAGGAAATACCGCGAATCTACGAAGAAATTTGAATCTTCTAAGAAATTTGAATCATCGAAGAAATTAAATCTTCGAAGAAATTTGAATCTTCGTGAGTACGAAATAAAATACATAGAAAGTATTTGATGTACGAAGATAGCAAGAGTTAACTTCATAAAGTGTTACCTCGAAGAAGTTGGATCTTCCAAGAACATTGAAGCTTCGAAAGTTCGAAATAAGAAGAATTTGAAGTATTAGATGTTCGAAGTAAGTGAGAGTTAGAATGAGATACTGAGAATTTTTGTAAAAATTTGAATCTTCGAAAGTTCGAAATAAAGATAAATTTGAATTTAAATCTTTGAAGCTAGTAAGAGTAGTAGGAAATACCGCGAATCTTCGAAGAAATTTGAATCTTCGTGAGTACGAAATAAAAAAACATAGAAAGAATTTGCTGTACGAAGATAGCAAGAGTTAACTTGATAAAGTGTTACCTCGAAAAAGTTGGATCTTCCAAGAACATTGAAGCTTCGAAAGTTCGAAATAAAGATAAATTTGAATTTTAAATCTTTGAAGCTAGTAAGAGTAAGTAGGAAATACCGCGAATCTTCGAAGAAATTTGAATCTTCGTGAGTACGAAATAAAAAAACATAGAAAGAATTTGCTGTACGAAGATAGCAAGAGTACACTTGATAAAGTGTTACCTCGAAAAAGTTGGATCTTCCAAGAACATTGAAGCTTCGAAAGTTCGAAATAAAGATAAATTTGAATTTTAAATGTTTGAAGCTAGTAAGAGTAAGGAGGAAATACCGCGAATCTACGAAGAAATTTGAATCTTCTAAGAAATTTGAATCATCGAAGAAATTAAATCTTCGAGGAAATTTGAATCTTCGTATGTACGAAATAAAAAAACATAGAAAGTATTTGATGTACGAAAATAGCAAGAGTTAACTTCATAAAGTGTTACCTCGAAGAAGTTGGATCTTCCAAGAACATTGAAGCTTCGAAATTTCGAAATAAGAAAAATTTGAAGTATTAGATATTCGAAGTAAGTGAGAGTTAGAATGAGATACTGAGAATTTTTGTGAAAAATTGAATCTTCGAAAGTTCGAAATAAAGATAAATTTGAATTTTAAATCTTTGAAGCTAGTAAGAGTAAGTAGGAAATCCGCGAATCTTCGAAGAAATTTGAATCTTCTAAGAAATTTAAATCATCGAAGAAATTAAATCTTCGAAGAAATTTGAATCTTCGTGAGTACCAAATAAAATAACATAGAAAGGATTTGATGTACGAAGATAGCAAGACTTAACTTCATAAAGTGTTACCTCGAAGAAGTTGGATCTTCCAAGAACATTGAAGCTTCGAAAGTTCGAAATAAGAAAAATTTGAAGTATTAGATGTCGAAGTAAAAGAGAGTCGAATGAGATACTGAGAATTTTTGTATAAATTTGAATCTTCGAAAGTTCGAAATAAAGATAAATTTGAATTTTAAAGTTTGAAGCTAGTAAGAGTAGTTGGAAATACCGCGAATCTTCGAAGAAATTTGAATCTTCGAAGAAATTTGAATCTTCGTGAGTACGAAATAAAAAAACATAGAAAGAATTTGCTGTACGAAGATAGCAAGAGTTAACTTGATAAAGTGTTATCTCGAAAAATTTGGATCTTCCAAGAACATTGAAGCTTCGAAAGTTGGAAATAAAGATAAATTTGAATTTTAAATGTTTGAAGCTAGTAAGAGTAAGTAGGAAATACCGCGAATCTACGAAGAAATTTGAATCTTCTAAGAAATTTGAATCATCGAAGAAATTAAATCTTCGAAGAAATTTGAATCTTCGTGAGTACGAAATAAAAAAACATAGAAAGTATTTGATGTACGAAGATAGCAAGAGTTAACTTGATAAAGTGTTACCTCGAAGAAGTTGGATCATACAAAAACATTTAGCTTCGAAAGTTCGAAATAAGAAAAATTTGAAGTAATAGATGATCGAAGTAAGTGAGAGTTAGAATGAGATACTGAGAATTTTTGTATAAATTTGAATCTTCAAAAGTTCGAAATAAAGATAAATTTGAATTTTAAATGTTTGAAGATAGTAAGAGTAAGTAGGAAATACCGCGAATCTTCGAAGAAATTTGAATCTTCTAAGAAATTTGAATCATCGAAGAAATTAAATCTTCGAGGAAATTTGAATCTTCGTATGTACGAAATAAAAAAACATAGAAAGTATTTGATGTACGAAGATAGCAAGAGTTAACTGTTAAAGTTTACTCGAAGAAGTTGGATCTTCCAAGAACATTGAAGCTTCGAAAGTTCGAAATAAGAAAAATTTGAAGTATTAGATGTTCGAAGTAAGTGAGAGTTAGAATGAGATACTGAGAATTTTTGTAAAAATTTGAATCTTCGAAAGTTCGAAATAAAGATAAATTTGAATTTTAAATGTTTGAAGATAGTAAGAGTAAGTAGGAAATACCGCGAATCTTCGAAGAAATTGAATCTTCTAAGAAATTTGAATCATCGAAGAAATTAAATCTTCGAGGAAATTTGAATCTTCGTATGTACGAAATAAAAAAAACATAGGAAGTATTTGATGTACGAAGATAGCAAGAGTTAACTTGATAAAGTGTTACCTCGAAGAAGTGGATCTTCCAAGAACATTGAAGCTTCGAAAGTTCGAAATAAAGATAAATTTGAATTTTAAATGTTTGAAGCTAGTAAGAGTAAGTAGGAAATACGCGAATTACAGAAATTTGAATCTTCTAAGAAATTTGAATCATCGAGAAATAAATCTTCGAAGAAATTTGAATCTTCGTGAGTACGAAATAAAAAAACATAGAAAGTATTTGCTGCACGAAGATAGCAAGAGTTAACTTGATAAAGGTTACCTCGAAGAAGTTGGATCTTCCCAAGAACATTGAAGCTTCGAAAGTTCGAAATAAGAAAAATTTGAAGTAATAGATGTTCGAAGTAAGTGAGAGTAGAATGAGATACTGAGAATTTTTGTATAAATTGAATCTTCAAAAGTCGAAATAAAGATAAATTGAATTTTAAATTTTGAGCTAGTAAGAGTAAGTAGGAATACCGCGGAATCTTCGAAGAAATTTGAATCTTCTAAGAAATTTGAATCATCGAAGAAATTAAATCTCGAGGAAATTGAATCTTCGTATGTACGAAATAAAAAAACATAGAAAGTATTTGATGTACGAGATAGCAAGAGTTAACTTGATAAAGTGTTACCTCGATGAAGTTGGATCTTCCAAGAACATTGAAGCTTCGAAAGTTCGAAATAAGAAAAATTTGAAGTATTAGATGTTCGAAGTAAGTGAGAGTTAGAATGAGATACTGAGAATTTTTGTAAAAATTTGAATATGCGAAAGTTCGAATAAAGATAAATTGAATTTAAACTTTGAAGTAGTAAGAGTAAGTAGGAAATACCGCGAATCTTCGAAGAAATTTGAATCTTCTAAGAAATTTAAATCATCGAAGAAATTAAATCTTCGAAGAAATTGAATCTTCGTGAGTACCAATAAAATAACATAGAAAGGATTTGATGTACGAAGATAGCAAGAGTTAACTCTCATAAAGTGTTACCTCGAAGAAGTTGGATCTCCAAGAACATTGAGCTTCGAAAGTTCGAAATAAGAAAAATTTGAAGTATTAGATGTTCGAAGTAAGAGAGTAGAATGAGATACTGAGAATTTTTGTATAAATTTGAATCTTCGAAAGTTCGAAATAAAGAAATTTGAATTTAAATGTTGAAGCTAGTAAGAGTAAGTTGGAAATACCGCGAATCTTCGAAGAAATTGAATCTTCGAGAAGAATTTGAATCTTCGTGAGTACGAAATAAAAAAACATAGAAGAATTTGATGTACGAAGATAGCAAGAGTTAACTTGATAAAGTGTTATCTCGAAAATTGGATCTTCCAAGAACTTGAAGCTTCGAAAGTTGGAAATAAAGATAAATTTGAATTTTAAATGTTTGAAGTAGTAAGAGTAAGTAGGAAATACCGCGAATCTACGAAGAAATTGAATCTTCTAAGAAATTGAATCATCGAAGAAATTAATCTTCGAAGAAATTTGAATCTTCGTGAGTACGAAATAAAAAAACATAGAAAGTATTTGCTGTACGAAGATAGCAAGAGTTAACTTGATAAAGTGTTACCTCGAAGAAGTTGGATCATACAAAAACATTTAGCTTCGAAAGTTCGAAATAAGAAAAATTTGAAGTAATAGATGATCGAAGTAAGTGAGAGTTAGAATGAGATACTGAGAATTTTTGTATAAATTTGAATCTTCAAAAGTTCGAAATAAGATAAATTGAATTTAAATGTTTGAAGATAGTAAGAGTAAGTAGGAAATACCGCGAATCTTCGAAGAAATTTGAATCTTCTAAGAAATTTGAATCATCGAAGAAATAAATCTTCGAGGAAATTTGAATCTTCGTATGTACGAAATAAAAAAAACATAGAAAGTATTGATGTACGAAGATAGCAAGAGTTAACTTGTTAAAGTGTTACCTCGAAGAAGTTGGAGTCTTCCAGAACATTGAAGCTTCGAAAGTTCGAATAAGAAAAATTTGAAGTATTAGATGTTCGAAGTAAGTGAGAGTTAGAATGAGATACTGAGAATTTTTGTAAAAATTTGAATCTTCGAAAGTTCGAAATAAAGATAAATTTGAATTTAAATGTTTGAAGATAGTAAGAGTAAGTAGGAAATACCGCGAATCTTCGAAGAAATTTGAATCTCTAAGAAATTTGAATCATCGAAGAAATTAAATCTTCGAGGAAATTTGAATCTTCGTATGTACCGAAATAAAAAACATAGGAAGTATTTGATGTACGAAGATAGCAAGAGTTAACTTGATAAAGTGTTACCTCGAAGAAGTTGGATCTTCCAAGAACATTGAAGCTTCGAAAGTTCGAAATAAAGATAAATTTGAATTTAAATGTTTGAAGCTAGTAAGAGTAGTAGGAAATACCGCGAATCTACGAAGAAATTGAATCTTCTAAGAAATTTGAATCATCGAAGAAATTAAATCTTCGAAGAAATTTGAATCTTCGTGAGTACGAAATAAAAAACATAGAAAGTATTTGCTGCACGAAGATAGCAAGAGTTAACTTGATAAAGTGTTACCTCGAAGAAGTTTGATCTTCCAAGAACATTGAAGCTTCGAAAGTTCGAAATAAGAAAAATTTGAAGTAATAGATGTTCGAAGTAAGTGAGAGTTAGAATGAGATACTGAGAATTTTTGTATAAATTTGAATCTTCAAAAGTTCGAACATAAAGATAAAATTTGAATTTTAAATCTTTGAAGCTAGTAAGAGTAAGTAGGAAATACCGCGAATCTTCGAAGAAATTTGAATCTTCTAAGAAATTTGAATCATCGAAGAAATTAAATCTTCGAGGAAATTTGAATCTTCGTATGTACGAAATAAAAAAACATAGAAGTATTTGATGTACGAAGATAGCAAGAGTTAACTTGATAAAGTGTTACCTCGATGAAGTTGGATCTTCCAAGAACATTGAAGCTTCGAAAGTTCGAAATAAGAAAAATTTGAAGTATTAGATGTTCGAAGTAAGTGAGAGTTAGAATGAGATACTGAGAATTTTTGTAAAAATTTGAATCTGCGAAAGTTCGAAATAAAGATAAATTTGAATTTTAAATCTTTGAAGCTAGTAAGAGTAAGTAGGAAATACCGCGAATCTTCGAAGAAATTTGAATCTTCTAAGAAATTTAAATCATCGAAGAAATTAAATCTTCGAAGAAATTTGAATCTTCGTGAGTACCAATAAAATAACATAGAAAGGATTTGATGTACGAAGATAGCAAGAGTTAACTTCATAAAGTGTTACCTCGAAGAAGTTGGATCTTCCAAGAACATTGAAGCTTCGAAAGTTCGAAATAAGAAAAATTGAAGTATTAGATGTTCGAAGTAAAGAGAGTCAGAATGAGATACTGAGAATTTTTGTATAAATTTGAATCTTCGAAAGTTCGAAATAAAGATAAATTTGAATTTAAATGTTTGAAGCTAGTAAGAGTAAGTTGGAAATACCGCGAATCTTCTAAGAAATTTGAATCTTCGAAGAAATTGAATCTTCGTGAGTACGAAATAAAAAAACATAGAAAGAATTGCTGTCCGAAGATAGCAAGAGTTAACTTGATAAAGTGTTACCTCGAAAAGTTGGATCTTCCAAGAACATTGAAGCTTCGAAAGTTCGAAATAAAGAGAAATTGAATTTTAAATGTTTGAAGCTAGTAAGAGTAAGTAGGAAATACCGCGAATCTACGAAGAATTTGAATCTTCTAAGAAATTTGAATCATCGAAGAAATTAAATCTTCGAAGAAATTTGAATCTTCGTGAGTACGAAATAAAATAACATAGAAAGTATTTGATGTACGAAGATAGCAAGAGTTAACTTCATAAAGGTTACTCGAAGAAGTTGGATCTTCCAAGAACATTGAAGCTTCGAAAATTCGAAATAAGAAAAATTGAAGTATTAGATGTTCGAAGTAAGTGAGAGTTAGAATGAGATACTGAGAATTTTTGTAAAAATTTGAATCTTCGAAAGTTCGAAATAAAGATAAATTTGAATTTTAAATCTTTGAAGCTAGTAAGAGTAAGTAGGAAATACCGCGAATCTTCGAAGAAATTTGAATCTTCGAAGAAATTTGAATCTTCGTGAGTACGAAATAAAAAACATAGAAAGAATTTGCTGTACGAAGATAGCAAGACTTAACTTGTAAAGTGTTACCTCGAAAAAGTTGGATCTTCAAAGAACATTGAAGCTTCGAAAGTTCGAAATAAAGATAAATTTGAATTTTAAATGTTTGAAGCTAGTAAGAGTAAGTAGGAAATACCGCGAATCTTCGAAGAAATTTGAATCTTCGAAGAAATTTGAATCTTCGTGAGTACGAAATAAAAAAACATAGAAAGAATTTGCTGTACGAAGATAGCAAGACTTAACTTGATAAAGTGTTACCTCGAAAAAGTTGGATCTTCAAAGAACATTGAAGCTTCGAAAGTTCGAAATAAAGATAAATTGAATTTAAATGTTTGAAGCTAGTAAGAGTAGAAGGAAATACCGCGAATCTTCGAAGAAATTTGAATCTTCTAAGAAATTTGAATCATCGAAGAATTAAATCTTCGAAGAAATTTGAATCTTCGTGAGTACGAAATAAAAAAACATAGAAAGTATTTGCTGTACGAAGATAGCAAGAGTAACTTGATAAAGTGTACCTCGAAGAAGTTGGATCTTACAAGAACATTTAAGCTTCGAAAGTCGAAAATAAGAAAAATTTGAAGTATTAGATGTTCGAAGTAAGTGAGAGTTAGAATGAGATACTGAGAATTTTTGTTATAAATTTGAATCTTCAAAAGTTCGAACTAAAGATAAATTTGAATTTTAAATGTTGAAGCTAGTAAGAGTAAGTAGGAAATACCGCGAATCTTCGAAGAAATTTGAATCTTCTAAGAAATTTAAATCATCGAAGAAATTAAATCTTCGAAGAAATTGAATCTTCGTGAGTACCAAATAAAATAACATAGAAAGGATTTGATGTACGAAGATAGCAAGAGTTAACTTCATAAAGTGTTACTCGAAGAAGTTGGATCTTCCAAGAACATTGAAGCTTCGAAAGTTCGAAATAAGAAAAATTTGAAGTATTAGATGTTCGAAGTAAAAGAGAGTCAGAATGAGATACTGAGAATTTTTGTATAAATTTGAATCTTCGAAAGTTCGAAATAAAGATAAATTTGAATTTTAAATGTTTGAAGCTAGTAAGAGTAAGTTGGAAATACCGCGAATCTTCGAAGAAATTTGAATTTGAATCTTCGAAGAAATTTGAATCTCGTGAGTACGAATAAAAAAAAACATAGAAAGAATTTGCTGTACGAAGATAGCAAGAGTTAACTTGATAAAGTGTTACCTCGAAAAAGTTGGATCTTCCAAGAACATTGAAGCTTCGAAAGTTCGAAATAAAGAAATTTGAATTTTAAATGTTTGAAGCTAGTAAGAGTAAGTAGGAAATACCGCGAATCTACGAAGAAATTTGAATCTTCTAAGAAATTTGAATCATCGAAGAAATTAAATCTTCGAAGAAATTTGAATCTTCGTGAGTACGAAATAAAATAACATAGAAAGTATTTGATGTACGAAGAT
Source organism: Brachionus asplanchnoidis (assembly GCA_025491095.1). NCBI lineage: Eukaryota > Metazoa > Rotifera > Eurotatoria > Ploima > Brachionidae > Brachionus > Brachionus asplanchnoidis. The sequence goes on along the minus strand of JAILYF010000312.1, from coordinate 22,202 downwards.
AGCAAGAGTTAACTTCATAAAGTGTTACCTCGAAGAAGTGGATCTTCCAAGAACATTGAAGCTTCGAAAATTCGAAATAAGAAAAATTTGAAGTATTAGATGTTCGAAGTAAGTGAGAGTTAGAATGAGATACTGAGAATTTTTGTAAAAATTTGAATCTTCGAAAGTTCGAAATAAAGATAAATTTGAATTTTAAATCTTTGAAGCTAGTAAGAGTAAGTAGGAAATACCGCGAATCTTCGAAGAAATTTGAATCTTCGTGAGTACGAAATAAAAAACATAGAAAGAATTTGCGGTACGAAGATAGCAAGAGTTAACTTGATAAAGTGTTACCTCGAAAAGTTGGATCTTCCAAGAACATTGAAGCTTCGAAAGTTCGAAATAAAGAAAATTTGAATTAAATCTTTGAAGCTAGTAAGAGTAAGTAGGAAATACCGCGAATCTTCGAAGAAATTTGAATCTTCGTGAGTACGAAATAAAAAAACATAGAAAGAATTTGCTGTACGAAGATAGCAAGAGTTAACTTGATAAAGTGTTACCTCGAAAAAGTTGGATCTTCCAAGAACATTGAAGCTTCGAATGTTCGAAATAAAGATAAATTTGAATTTTAAATGTTTGAAGCTAGTAAGAGTAAGTAGGAAATACCGCGAATCTACGAAGAAATTTGAATCTTCTAAGAAATTTGAATCATCGAAGAAATTAAATCTTCGAGGAAATTGAATCTTCGTATGTACGAAATAAAAAAACATAGAAAGTATTGATGTACGAAGTAGCAAGAGTAACTTCATAAAAAGTTACCTCGAAGAAGTTGGATCTTCCAAGAACATTGAAGCTTCAAAAGTTCGAAATAAGAAAAATTTGAAGTATTAGATATTCGAAGTAAGTGAGAGTTAGAATGAGATACTGAGAATTTTTGTAAAAATTTGAATCTTCGAAAGTTCGAAATAAAGATAAATTTGAATTTTAAATCTTTGAAGCTAGTAAGAGTAAGTAGGAAATAACGCGAATCTTCGAAGAAATTTGAATCTTCTAAGAAATTTAAATCATCGAAGAAATTAAATCTTCGAAGAAATTTGAATCTTCGTGAGTACCAAATAAATAACATAGAAAGGATTTGATGTACGAAGATAGCAAGAGTTAATTCATAAAGTGTTACCTCGAAGAAGTTGGATCTTCCAAGAACATTGAAGCTTCGAAAGTTCGAAATAGGAAAAATTTGAAGTATTAGATGTTCGAAGTAAAAGAGAGTCAGAATGAGATACTGAGAATTTTGTATAAATTTGAATCTTCGAAAGTTCGAAATAAAGATAAATTTGAATTTAAATGTTGAAGCTAGTAAGAGTAGTTGGAAATATCGCGAATCTTCGAAGAAATTTGAATCTTCGAAGAAATTTGAATCTTCGTGAGTACGAAATAAAAAAAACATAGAAAGAATTTGCTGTACGAAGATAGCAAGAGTTAACTGATAAAGTTACCTCGAAAAAGTTGGATCTTCCAAGAAAATGAAGCTTCGAAGTTCGAAATAAAGATAAATTTGAATTTTAAATGTTTGAAGGTAGTAAGGTAAGTAGGAAATACCGCGAATCTACGAAGAAATTTGAATCTTCTAAGAAATTTGAATCATCGAAGAAATTAAATCTTCGAGGAAATTTGAATCTTCGTATGTACGAAATAAAAAACATAGAAAGTATTTGATGTACGAAGATAGCAAGAGTTAACTTGATAAAGTGTTACCTCGAAGAAGTTGGATCTTCCAAGAACATTGAAGCTTCGAAAGTTCGAAATAAGAAAAATTTGAAGTATTAGATATTCGAAGTAAGTGAGAGTTAGAATGAGATACTGAGAATTTTTGTAAAAATTTGAATCTTCAAAAGTTCGAAATAAAGATAAATTTGAATTTTAAATGTTTGAAGCTAGTAAGAGTAAGTAGGAAATACCGCGAATCTTCGAAGAAATTTGAATCTTCTAAGAAATTTGAATCATCGAAGAAATTAAATCTTCGAGGAAATTTGAATCTTCGTATGTACGAAATAAAAAAACATAGAAAGTATTGATGTACGAAGATAGCAAGAGTTAACTTGATAAAGTGTTACCTCGAAGAAGTTGGATCTTCCAAGAACATTGAAGCTTCGAAAGTTCGAAATAAGAAAAATTTGAAGTATTAGATGTTCGAAGTAAGTGAGAGTTAGAATGAGATACTGTGAATTTATGTTTAAATTTGAATCTTCAAAAGTTCGAAATAAAGATAAATTTGAATTTTAAATGTTTGAAGCTAGTAAGAGTAAGTAGGAAATACCGCGAATCTTCGAAGAAATTTGAATCTTCTAAGAATTTGAATCATCGAAGAAATTAAATCTTCGGAAGAAATTTGAATCTTCGTGAGTACGAAAAAAAAACATAGAAGTATTTGCTGTACGAAGATAGCAAGAGTTAACTTGATAAGTGTTACCTCGAAGAAGTTGGATCTACAAGAACATTGAAGCTTCGAAAGTTCGAAATAAGAAAAATTTGAAGTATTAGATGTTCGAAGAAGTGAGAGTTAGAATGAGATACTGAGAATTTTTGTATAAATTTGAATCTTCAAAAGTTCGAAATAAGATAAATTTGAATTTTAAATGTTTGAAGCTAGTAAGAGTAAGTAGGAAATACCGCGAATCTTCGAAGAAATTTGAATCTTCTAAGAAATTTAAATCCGAAGAAATTAAATCTTCGGAAGAAATTGAATCTTCGTGAGTACAAATAAAATAACATAGAAAGGATTTGATGTACGAAGATAGCAAGAGTTACTTGAAAGTGTTACCTCAAAGAAGTGGATCTTCCAAGAACATTGAAGCTTCGAAAGTTCGAAATAAAGATAAATTTGAATTTTAAATTCTGAAGCTAGTAAGAGTAAGTAGGAAATACCGCGAATCTACGAAGAAATTTGAATCTTCGTGAGTACGAAATAAAAAAACATAGAAAGAATTTGCTGTACGAAGATAGCAAGAGTTTAACTTGATAAAGTGTTACCTCGAAAAGTTGGATCTTCCAAGAACATTGAAGCTTCGAAAGTTCGAAATAAAGATAAATTTGATTTTAAAGTGTTTGAAGCTAGTAAGAGTAAGTAGGAAATACCGCGAATCTACGAAAAAGTGTGAATCTTCTAAGAATTTGAATCATCGAGAAATTAAATCTTCGAGAAATTTGAATCTTCGTATGTTCGAAATAAAAAAACATAGAAAGTATTTGATGTACGAAGATAGCAAGAGTTAACTTGATAAAGTGTTACCTCGAAGAAGTTGGATCTTCCAAGAACATTGAAGCTTCGAAAGTTCGAAATAAGAAAAATTTGAAGTATTAGATATTCGAAGTAAGATGAGAGTTAGAATGAGATACTGAGAATTTTTTTAAAAATTTGAATCTTCGAAAGTTCGAAATAAAGATAAATTTGAATTTAAATCTTGAAGCTAGTAAGAGTAAGTAGGAAATACCGCGAATCTTCGAAGAAATTTGAATCTTCTAAGAAATTTAAATCATCGAAGAAATTAATCTTCGAAGAAAATTTGAATCTTCGTGAGTACCAAATAAAATAACATAGAAAGGATTTGATGTACGAAGATAGCAAGAGTTAACTTCATAAGTGTTACCTCGAAGAAGTTGTATCTTCCAAGAACATTGAAGCTTCGAAAGTTCGAAATAAGAAAAATTTGAAGTATTAGATGTTCGAAGTAAAAGAGAGTCAGAATGAGATACTGAGAATTTTTGTATAAATTGAATCTTCGAAAGTTCGAAATAAAGATAAATTTGAATTTTAAATGTTTGAAGCTAGTAGAGTAAGTAGGAAAAACGCGAATCTTCGAAGAAATTTGAATCTTCGAAGAAATTTGAATCTTCGTGAGTACGAAATAAAAAAACATAGAAAGAATTTGCTGTACGAAGATAGCAAGAGTTAACTTGATAAAGTGTTACCTCGAAAAAGTTGGATCTTCCAAGAACATTGAAGCTTCGAAAGTTCGAAATAAAGATAAATTTGAATTTTAAATGTTCGAAGCTAGTAAGAGTAAGTAGGAAATACCGCGAATCTACGAAGAAATTTGAATCTTCTAAGAAATTGAATCATCGAAGAAATTAAACTTCGAAGAAATTTGAATCTTCGTGAGTACGAAATAAAAAACATAGAAGTATTTGCTGTACGAAGATAGCAAGAGTTAACTTGATAAAGTGTTACCTCGAAGAAGTTGGATCTTACAAGAACATTTAGCTTCGAAAGTTCGAAATAAGAAAAATTTGAAGTATAGATGTTCGAAGTAAGTGAGAGTTAGAATGAGATACTGAGAATTTTTGTATAAATTGAATCTTCAAAAGTTCGAAATAAAGATAAATTTGAATTTAAAGTTTGAAGATAGTAAGAGTAAGTAGGAAATACCGCGAATCTTCGAAGAAATTTGAATCTTCGTGAGTACGAAATAAAAAAACATAGAAGATTTGCTGCACGAAGATAGCAAGAGTAACTTGATAAAGTGTTACCTCGAAGAAGTGGATCTTCAAGAACATTGAAGCTTCGAAAGTTCGAAATAAGAAAAATTTGAAGTAATAGATGTCTAAGTAAGTGAGAGTTAGAATGGCACTGAGAATTTTTGTTATAAATTTGAATCTTCAAAGTTCGAAATAAAGATAAATTTGAATTTTAAATGTTTGAAGCTAGTAAGAGTAAGTAGGAAATACCGCGAATCTTCGAAGAAATTGAATCTTCTAAGAAATTGAATCATCGAAGAAATTAAATTCGAAGAAAATTTGAATCTTCGTGAGTACGAAAAAAAAAACATAGAAAGTATTGCTGTACGAAGATAGCAAGAGTTAACTTGATAAAGTGTTACCTCGAAGAAGTTGGATCTTACAAGAACATTGAAGCTTAGAAGTTCGAAATAAGAAAAATTTGAAGTATAGATGTTCGAAGTAAGTGAGAGTTAGAATGAGATACTGAGAATTTTGTTATAAATTGAATCTTCAAAAGTTCGAAATAAAGATAAATTTGAATTTAAATGTTGAAGCTAGTAAGAGTAAGTAGGAAATACCGCGAATCTCGAAGAAATTTGAATCTTCTAAGAAATTTAAATCATCGAAGAAATTAAATCTTCGAAGAAATTTGAATCTTCGTGAGTACCAAATAAAATAACATAGAAAGGATTTGATGTACGAAGATAGCAAGAGTTAACTTCATAAAGTGTTACCTCGAAGAAGTTGGATCTTCCAAGAACATTGAAGCTTCGAAAGTTCGAAATAAGAAAAATTTGAAGTATTAGATGTTCGAAGTAAAAGAGAGTCAGAATGAGATACTGAGAATTTTTGTATAAATTGAATCTTCGAAAGTTCGAAATAAAGATAAATTTGAATTTTAAATGTTTGAAGCTAGTAAGAGTAAGTGGAAATACCGCGAATCTTCGAAGAAATTTGAATCTTCGAAGAATTTGAATCTTCGTGAGTACGAAATAAAAAAACATAGAAAGAATTTGCTGTACGAAGATAGCAAGAGTTAACTTGATAAAGTGTTACTCGAAAAAGTTGGATCTTCCAAGAACATTGAAGCTTCGAAAGTTCGAAATAAAGATAAATTTGAATTTTAAATGTTTGAAGCTAGTAAGAGTAAGTAGGAAATACCGCGAATCTACGAAGAAATTGAATCTTCTAAGAAATTGAATCATCGAAGAAATTAAATCTTCGAAGAAATTTGAATCTTCGTGAGTACGAAATAAAATAACATAGAAAGTATTTGATGTACGAAGATAGCAAGAGTTAACTTCATAAAGTGTTACCTCGAAGAAGTTGGATCTTCCAAGAACATTGAAGCTTCGAAAGTTCGAAATAAGAAAAATTTGAAGTATTAGATGCTCGAAGTAAGTGAGAGTTAGAATGAGATACTGAGAATTTTTGTTAAAAATTTGAATCTTCGAAAGTTCGAAATAAAGATAAATTTGAATTTTAAATTCTGAAGCTAGTAAGAGTAAGTAGGAAATACCGCGAATCTACGAAGAAATTTGAATCTTCGTGAGTACGAAATAAAAAAACATAGAAAGAATTTGCTGTACGAAGATAGCAAGAGTTAACTTGATAAAGTGTTACCTCGAAAAGTTGGATCTTCCAAGAACATGAAGCTTCGAAAGTTCGAAATAAAGATAAAATTTGAATTTAAATCTTTGAAGCTAGTAAGAGTAAGTAGGAAATACCGCGATCTTCGAAGAAATTTGAATCTTCGTGAGTACGAAATAAAAAAACATAGAAAGAATTTGCTGCACGAAGATAGCAAGAGTTAACTTGATAAAGTGTTACCTCGAAAAAGTTGGATCTTCAAAGAACATTGAAGCTTCGAAAGTTCGAAATAAAGATAAATTTGAATTTTAAATGTTTGAAGCTAGTAAGAGTAAGTAGGAAATACCGCGGAATACGAAGAAATTTGAATCTTCTAAGAAATTGAATCATCGAAGAAATTAAATCTTCGAGGAAATTGAATCTTCGTATGTACGAAATAAAAAAACATAGAAAGTATTTGATGTACGAAGATAGCACGGTAACTTCATAAAGTGTTACCTCGAAGAAGTTGGATCTTCCAAGAACATTGAAGCTTCGAAAGTTCGAAATAAGAAAAATTGAAGTATTGATTTCGAAGTAAGTGAGAGTTAGAATGAGATACTGAGAATTTTGTAAAAATTTGAATCTTCGAAAGTTCGAAATAAAGATAAATTTGAATTTTAAATCTTTGAGCTAGTAAGAGTAAGTAGGAATAACGCGAATCTTCGAAGAAATTGAATCTTCTAAGAAATTTAATCATCGAAGAAATTAATTTTCGAAGAAATTTGAAATCTTCGTGAGTACCAAATAAAATAACATAGAAAGGATTTGATGTACGAAGATAGCAAGAGTTAACTTCATAAAGTGTTACCTCGAAGAAGTTGGATCTTCCAAGAACATTGAAGCTTCGAAAGTTCGAAATAAGAAAAATTTGAAGTAATAGATGTTCTAAGTAAGTGAGAGTTAGAATGAGATACTGAGATTTTGTATAAATTTGAATCTTCAAAAGTTCGAAATAAAGATAAATTTGAATTTTAAATGTTTGAAGCTAGTAAGAGTAAGTAGGAAATACCGCGAATCTTCGAAGAAATTTGAATCTTCTAAGAAATTTGAATCATCGAAGAAATTAAATCTTCGAAGAAATTTGAATCTTCGTAAGTACGAAATAAAAAACATAGAAATTATTGCTGTACGAAGATAGCAAGAGTTAACTGATAAAGTGTTACTCGAAGAAGTTGTCTTACAAGAACATTTAAGCTTCGAAAGTTCGAAAGAAAAATTTGAAGTATTAGATGTTCGAAGTAAGTGAGAGTTAGAATGAGATACTGAGAATTTTTGTATAAATTTGAATCTTCAAAAGTTCGAAATAAAGATAAATTGAATTTTAAATGTTGAAGCTAGTAAGAGTAAGTAGGAAATACCGCGAAATCTTCGAAGAAATTTGAATCTTCTAAGAAATTTAAATCATCGAAGAAATTAAATCTTCGAAGAAATTTGAATCTTCGTGAGTACCAAATAAAAATAACATAGAAAGGATTTGATGACGAAGATAGCAAGAGTTAACTTCATAAAGTGTTACCTCGAAGAAGTTGGATCTTCCAAGAACATTGAAGCTTCGAAAGTTCGAAATAAGAAAATTTGAAGTATTAGATGTTCGAAGTAAAAGAGAGTCAGAATGAGATACTGAGAATTTTGTATAAATTTGAATCTCGAAAGTTCGAAATAAAGATAAATTTGAATTTTAAATGTTTGAAGCTAGTAAGAGTAAGTTGGAAATACCGCGAATCTTCGAAGAAATTTGAATCTTCGAAGAAATTTGAATCTTTCGTGAGTACGAAATAAAAAAAACATAGAAAGAATTTGCTGTACGAAGATAGCAAGAGTTAACTTGATAAAGTGTACCTCGAAAAAGTTGGATCTTCCAAGAACATTGAAGCTTCGAAAGTTCGAAATAAAGATAAATTTGGAATTTTAATGTTTGAAGCTAGTAAGAGTAAGTAGGAAATACCGCGAATCTACGAAGAAATTTGAATCTTCTAAGAAATTTGAATCATCGAAGAAATTAAATCTTCGAAGAAAATTGAATCTTCGTGAGTACGAAATAAAATAACATAGAAAGTATTTGAGTATTACGAAGATAGCAAGAGTTAACTTCATAAAGTGTTACCTCGAAGAAGTTGGATCTTCCAAGAACATTGAAAGCTTCGAAAGTTCGAAATAAGAAAACTTTTAAGTATTAGATGTTCGAAGTAAGTGAGAGTTAGAATGAGATACTGAGCAATTTTTGGAAAAATTGTGAATCTTCGAAGTTCGAAATAAATGATAAATTGAATTTTAAATCTTGAAGCTAGTAAGAGTAAGTAGGAAATACCGAAAATCTTCGAAGAAATTTGAATCTTCGTGAGTACGAAATAAAAAACATAGAAAGAATTTGCTGTAACGAAGATAGCCAAGAGTTAACTTGATAAAGTGGTACCTCGAAAAAGTTGGATCTTCCAAGAACAGTTGAAGCTTCGAAAGTTCGAAATAAAGATAAATTTTGAATTTTAATCTTTGAAGCTAGTAAGAGTAAGTAGGAAATACCGTGAATCTTCGAAGAAATTTGAATCTTCGTGAGTACGAAATAAAAAAACATAGAAAGAATTTGCTGTACGAAGATAGCAAGAGTTTACTTGATAAAGTGTTACCTTCGAAAAAGTTGGATCTTCCAAGAACTTGAAGCTTCGCAAGTTCGAATAAAGATAAATTGAATTTTAAATGTTTGAATGCTAGTTAGAGTAAGTAGGGAAATACCGCGAATCTACGACAGAAATTTGAATCTTCTAAGAAATTTGATATCATCGAAGAAATTAAATCTTCGAGGAAATTTGAATATTCGTATGTCCGAAATAAAAAAAAACATAGAAAGTATTTGATGTACGAAGATAGCAAGAGTAACTTCATAAAGTGTTACCTCGAAGAAGTTGGATCTTCCAAGAACATTGAAGCTTCGAAAGTTCGAAATAAGAAAAATTTGAAGTATTAGATATTCGAAGTAAGTGAGAGTTAGAATGAGATACTGAGAATTTTTTTTAAAAATTTGAATCTTCGAAAGTTCGAAATAAAGATAAATTTGAATTTTAAATCTTTGAGCTAGTAAGAGTAAGTAGAAATACCGCGAATCTTCGAAGAAATTTGAATCATCTAAGAAATTTAAATCATCGAAGAAATTACATCTTCGAAGAAATTTGAAATCTTCGTGAGTACCAAATAAATAACATAGAAAGGATTTGATGTACGAAGATAGCAAGAGTTAACTTCATAAAGTGTTACCTCGAAGAAGTTGGATCTTCCAAGAACATTGAAGCTTCGAAAGTTCGAAATAAGAAAATTTGAAGTATTAGATGTTCGAAGTAAAAGAGAGTCAGAATGAGATACTGAGAATTTTTGTATAAATTTGAATCTTCGAAGTTCGAAATAAAGATAAATTTGAATTTTAAATGTTTGAAGCTAGTAAGAGTAAGTTGGAAATACCGCGAATCTTCGAAGAAATTGAATCTTCGAAGAAATTTGATCTTCGTGAGTACGAAATAAAAAAACATAGAAAGAATTTGCTGTACGAAGATAGCAAGAGTTAACTTGATAAAGTGTTACCTCGAAAAAGTTGGATCTTCCAAGAACATTGAAGCTTCGAAAGTTCGAAATAAAAGATAAATTTGAATTTTAAATGTTTGAAGCTAGTAAGAGTAAGTAGGAAATACCGCGAATCTACGAAGAAATTATGAATCTTCTAAGAAATTTGAATCATCGAAGAAATTAAATCTTCGAAGAAATTGAATCTTCGTGAGTACGAAATAAAAAAACATAGAAAGTATTTTCTGTACGAAGATAGCAAGAGTTAACTTGATAAAGTGTTACCTCGAAGAAGTTGGATCTTACAAGAACATTTAGCATTCGAAAGTTCGAAATAAGAAAAATTTGAAGTATTAGATGTTCGAAGTAAGTGAGAGTTAGAATGAGATACTGAGAATTTTGTATAAATTTGAATCTTCAAAAGTTCGAAATAAAGATAAATTTGAATTTTAATGTTTGAAGATAGTAAGAGTAAAGTAGGAAATACCGCGAATCTTCGAAGAAATTTGAATCTTCGTGAGTACGAAATAAAAAAACATAGAAAGTATTTGCTGCACGAAGATAGCAAGAGTTAACTGATAAAGTGTTACCTCGAAGAAGTTGGATCTTCCAGAACATTGAAGCTTCGAAAGTTCGAAATAAGAAAAATTTGAAGTAATAGATGTTCTAAGTAAGTGAGAGTTAGAATGAGATACTGAGAATTTTTGTATAAATTGAATCTTCAAAAGTTCGAAATAAAGATAAATTTGAATTTTAAATGTTTGAAGCTAGTAAGAGTAAGTTGGAAATACCGCGAATCTTCGAAGAAATTTGAATCTTCGAAGAAATTTGAATCTTCGTGAGTACGAAATAAAAAAACATAGAAAGAATTTGCTGTACGAAGATAGCAAGAGTTAACTTGATAAAGTGTTACCTCGAAAAAGTTGGATCTTCCAAGAACATTGAAGCTTCGAAAGTTCGAAATAAAGATAAATTGAATTTTAAATGTTTGAAGCTAGTAAGAGTAAGTAGGAAATACCGCGAATCTACGAAGAAATTTGAATCTTCTAAGAAATTTGAATCATCGAAGAAATTAAATCTTCGAAGAAATTTGAATCTTCGTGAGTACGAAATAAAAAAACATAGAAAGTATTTTCTGTACGAAGATAGCAAGAGTTAACTTGATAAAGTGTTACCTCGAAGAAGTTGGATCTTACAAGAACATTTAGCTTCGAAAGTTCGAAATAAGAAAATTTGAAGTATTAGATGTTCGAAGTAAGTGAGAGTTAGAATGAGATACTGAGAATTTTTGTATAAATTTGAATCTTCAAAAGTTCGAAATAAAGATAAATTTGAATTTTAAATGTTTGAAGATAGTAAGAGTAAGTAGGAAATACCGCGAATCTTCGAAGAAATTTGAATCTTCGTGAGTACGAAATAAAAAAACATAGAAGTATTTGCTGCACGAAGATAGCAAGAGTTAACTTGATAAAGTGTTACCTCGAAGAAGTTGGATCTTCCAAGAACATTGAAGCTTCGAAAGTTCGAAATAAGAAAAATTTGAAGTAATAGATGTTCTAAGTAAGTGAGAGTTAGAATGAGATACTGAGAATTTTTGTATAAATTTGAATCTTCAAAGTTCGAAATAAAGATAAATTTGAATTTTAAATGTTTGAAGCTAGTAAGAGTAAGTAGGAAATACCGCGAATCTTCGAAAAATTTGAATCTTCTAAGAAATTTGAATCATCGAAGAAATTAAATCTTCGAAGAAATTGAATCTTCGTGAGTACGAAATAAAAAACATAGAAAGTTTTTGCTGTACGAAGATAGCAAGAGTTAACTTGATAAAGTGTTACCTCGAAGAAGTTGGATCTTACAAGAACATTTAAGCTTCGAAAGTTCGAAATAAGAAAAATTTGAAGTATTAGATGTTCGAAGTAAAGTGAGAGTTAGAATGAGATACTGAGAATTTTTGTATAAATTTGAATCTTCATAAGTTCGAAATAAAGATAAATTTGAATTTTAAATGTTTAAAGCTAGTAAGAGTAAGTAGGAAATACCGCGAATCTTCGAAGAAATTTGAATCTTCTAAGAAATTTAAATCATCGAAGAAATTAAATCTTCGAAGAAATTTGAATCTTCGTGAGTACCAAATAAAATAACAAAGAAAGGATTTGATGTACGAAGATTGCAAGAGTTAACTTCATAAAGTGTTACCTCGAAGAAGTTGGATCTTCCAAGAACATTGAAGCTTCGAAAGTTCGAAATAAAAAAATTTGAAGTATTAGATGTTCGAAGTAAAAGAGAGTCAGAATGAGATACTGAGAATTTTTGTATAAATTTGAATCTTCGAAAGTTCGAAATAAAGATAAATTTGAATTTTAAATGTTTGAAGCTAGTAAGAGTAAGTTGGAAATACCGCGAATCTTCGAAGAAATTTGAATCTTCGAAGAAATTTGAATCTTCGTGAGTACGAAATAAAAAAACATAGAAAGAATTTGCTGTACGAAGATAGCAAGAGTTAACTTGATAAAGTGTTACCTCGAAAAAGTTGGATCTTCCAAGAACATTGAAGCTTCGAAAGTTCGAAATAAAGATAAATTTGAATTTTAAATGTTTGTAGCTAGTAAGAGTAAGTAGGAAATACCGCGAATCTACGAAGAAACTAGAATCTTCTAAGAAATTTGAATCATCGAAGAAATTAAATCTTCGAAGAAATTTGAATCTTCGTGAGTACGAAATAAAATAACATAGAAAGTATTTGATGTACGAAGATAGCAAGAGTTAACTTCATAAAGTGTTACCTCGAAGAAGTTGGATCTTCCAAGAACATTGAAGCTTCGAAAATTCGAAATAAGAAAAATTTGAAGTATTAGATGTTCGAAGTAAAGTGAGAGTTAGAATGAGATACTGAGAATTTTTGTATAAATTTGAATCTTCGAAAGTTCGAAATAAAGATAAATTTGAATTTTAAATCTTTGAAGCTAGTAAGAGTAAGTAGGAAATACCGCGAATCTTCGAAGAAATTGAATCTTCGTGAGTACGAAATAAAAAAACATAGAAAGAATTTGCTGTACGAGGATAGCAAGAGTTTAACTTGATAAAGTGTTACCTCGAAAAAGTTGGATCTTCCAAGAACATTGAAGCTTCGAAAGTTCGAAATAAAGATAAATTGAATTTTAAATCTTTGAAGCTAGTAAGAGTAAGTAGGAAATACCGCGAATCTTCGAAGAAATTTGAATCTTCGTGAGTACGAAATAAAAAAACATAGAAAGAATTGCTGTACGAAGATAGCAAGAGTTAACTTGATAAAGTGTTACCCTCGAAAAAGTTGGATCTTCCAAGAACATTGAAGCTTCGAAAGTTCGAAATAAAGATAAATTTGAATTTTAAATGTTTGAAGCTAGTTAGAGTAAGTAGGAAATACCGCGAATCTACGAAGAAATTTGAATCTTCTAAGAAATTTGAATCATCGAAGAAATTAAATCTTCGAGGAAATTTGAATCTTCGTATGTACGAAATAAAAAAACATAGAAAGTATTTGATGTACGAAGATAGCAAGAGTTAACTTCATAAAGTGTTACCTCGAAGAAGTTGGATCTTCCAAGAACATTGAAGCTTCGAAAGTTCGAAATAAGAAAAATTTGAAGTATTAGATATTCGAAGTAAGTGAGAGTTAGAATGAGATACTGAGAATTTTTGTAAAAATTTGAATCTTCGAAAGTTCGAAATAAAGATAAATTTGAATTTTAAATCTTTGAAGCTAGTAAGAGTAAGTAGGAAATAACGCGAATCTTCGAAGAAATTTGAATCTTCTAAGAATTTAAATCATCGAAGAAATTAAATCTTCGAAGAAATTTGAATCTTCGTGAGTACCAAATAAAATAACATAGAAAGGATTTGATGTACGAAGATAGCAAGAGTTAACTTCATAAAGTGTTACCTCGAAGAAGTTGGATCTTCCAAGAACATTGAAGCTTCGAAAGTTCGAAATAAGAAAAATTTGAAGTATTAGATGTTCGAGTAAAAGAGAGTCAGAATGAGATACTGAAATTTTTGTATAAATTTGAATCTTCGAAAGTTCGAAATAAAGATAAATTTGAATTTTAAATGTTTGAAGCTAGTAAGAGTAGTTGGAAATATCGCGAATCTTCGAAGAAATTTGAATCTTCGAAGAAATTTGAATCTTCGTGAGTACGAAATAAAAAAACATAGAAAGAATTTGCTGTACGAAGATAGCAAGAGTTAACTTGATAAAGTGTTACCCCGAAAAAGTTGGATCTTCCAAGAACATTGAAGCTTCGAAAGTTCGAAATAAAGATAAATTTGAATTTTAAATGTTTGAAGGTAGTAAGAGTAAGTAGGAAATACCGCGAATCTACGAAGAAATTTGAATCTTCTAAGAAATTTGAATCATCGAAGAAATTAAATCTTCGAGGAAATTTGAATCTTCGTATGTACGAAATAAAAAAACATAGAAAGTATTTGATGTACGAAGATAGCAAGAGTTAACTTGATAAAGTGTTACCTCGAAGAAGTTGGATCTTCCAAGAACATTGAAGCTTCGAAAGTTCGAAATAAGAAAAATTTGAAGTATTAGATATTCGAAGTAAGTGAGAGTTAGAATGAGATACTGAGAATTTTTGTAAAAATTTGAATCTTCAAAAGTTCGAAATAAAGATAAATTTGAATTTTAAATGTTTGAAGATAGTAAGAGTAAGTAGGAAATACCGCGAATCTTCGAAGAAATTTGAATCTTCGTGAGTACGAAATAAAAAAACATAGAAAGTATTTGCTGCACGAAGATAGCAAGAGTTAACTTGATAAAGTGTTACCTCGAAGAAGTTGGATCTTCCAAGAACATTGAAGCTTCGAAAGTTCGAAATAAGAAAAATTTGAAGTAATAGATGTTCTAAGTAAGTGAGAGTTAGAATGAGATACTGAGAATTTATGTTTAAATTTGAATCTTCAAAACTTCGAAATAAAGATAAATTTGAATTTTAAATGTTTGAAGCTAGTAAGAGTAAGTAGGAAATACCGCGAATCTTCGAAGAAATTTGAATCTTCTAAGAAATTTGAATCATCGAAGAAATTAAATCTTCGAAGAAATTTGAATCTTCGTGAGTACGAAATAAAAAAACATAGAAAGTATTTGATGTACGAAGATAGCAAGAGTTAACTTGATAAAGTGTTACCTCGAAGAAGTTGGATCTTACAAGAACATTTAAGCTTCGAAAGTTCGAAATAAGAAAAATTTGAAGTATTAGATGTTCGAAGTAAGTGAGAGTTAGAATGAGATACTGAGAATTTTTGTATAAATTTGAATCTTCAAAAGTTCGAAATAAAGATAAATTTGAATTTTAATGTTTGAAGCTAGTAAGAGTAAGTAGGAAATACCGCGAATCTTCGAAGAAATTTGAATCTTCTAAGAAATTTAAATCATCGAAGAAATTAAATCTTCGAAGAAATTTGAATCTTCGTGAGTACGAAATAAAAAACATAGAAAGTATTTGCTGTACGAAGATAGCAAGAGTTAACTTGATAAAGTGTTACCTCGAAGAAGTTGGATCTTACAAGAACATTAAGCTTCGAAAGTTCGAAATAAGAAAAATTTGAAGTATTAGATGTTCGAAGTAAGTGAGAGTTAGAATGAGATACTGAGAATTTTTGTATAAATTTGAATCTTCAAAGTTCGAAATAAAGATAATTTGAATTTTAAATGTTTGAAGCTAGTAAGAGTAAGTAGGAAATACCGCGAATCTTCGAAGAAATTTGAATCTTCTAAGAAATTTAAATCATCGAAGAAATTAAATCTTCGAAGAAATTTGAATCTTCGTGAGTACCAAATAAAATAACATAGAAAGGATTTGATGTACGAAGATAGCAAGAGTTAACATCATAAAGTGTTACCTCGAAGAAGTTGTATCTTCCAAGAACATTGAAGCTTCGAAAGTTCGAAATAAAGATAAATTTGAATTTTAAATGTTTGAAGCTAGTAGAGTAAGTAGGAAATACCGCGAATCTACGAAGAAATTTGAATCTTCTAAGAAATTTGAATCATCGAAGAAATTAAATCTTCGAAGAAATTTGAATCTTCGTGAGTACGAAATAAAATAACATAGAAAGTATTGATGTACGAAGATAGCAAGAGTTAACTTCATAAAGTGTTACCTCGAAGAAGTTGGATCTTCCAAGAACATTGAAGCTTCGAAAGTTCGAAATAAAAAATTTGAAGTATTAGATGTTCGAAGTAAGTGAGAGTTAGAATGAGATACTGAGAATTTTTGTAAAAATTTGAATCTTCGAAAGTTCGAAATAAGATAAATTTGAATTTTAAATCTTTGAAGCTAGTAAGAGTAAGTAGGAAATACCGCGAATCTTCGAAGAAATTTGAATCTTCGTGAGTACGAAATAAAAAAACATAGAAATAATTTGCTGTACGAAGATAGCAAGAGTTAACTTGATAAAGTGTTACCTCGAAAAAGTTGGATCTTCCAAGAACATTGAAGCTTCGAAAGTTCGAAATAAAGATAAATTTGAATTTTAAATGTTTGAAGCTAGTAAGAGTAAGTAGGAAATACCGCGAATCTACGAAAAAATTTGAATCTTCGTGAGTACGAAATAAAAACAAACATAGAAAGAATTTGTTGTACGAAGATAGCAAGAGTTAACTTGATAAAGTGTTACCTCGAAAAAGTTGGATCTTCCAAGAACATTGAAGCCTCGAAAGTTCGAAATAAAAATAAATTTGAATTTTAAATGTTTGAAGCTAGTAAGAGTAAGTAGGAAATACCGCGAATCTACGAAGAAATTTGAATCTTCTAAGAAATTTGAATCATCGAAGAAATTAAATCTTCAAGGAAATTTGAATCTTCGTATGTACGAAATAAAAAAACATAGAAAGTATTTGATGTACGAAGATAGCAAGAGTTAACTTGATAAAGTGTTACCTCGAAGAAGTTGGATCTTCCAAGAACATTGAAGCTTCGAAAGTTCGAAATAAGAAAAATTTGAAGTATTAGATATTCGAAGTAAGTGAGAGTTAGAATGAGATACTGAGAATTTTTGTAAAAATTTGAATCTTCGAAAGTTCAAAATAAAGATAAATTTGAATTTTAAATCTTTGAAGCTAGTAAGAGTAAGTAGGAAATACCGCGAATCTTCGAAGAAATTTGAATCTTCTAAGAAATTTAAATCATCGAAGAAATTAAATCTTCGAAGAAATTTGAATCTTCGTGAGTACCAAATAAAATAACATAGAAAGGATTTGATGTACGAAGATAGCAAGAGTTAACTTCATAAAGTGTTACTCGAAGAAGTGGATCTTCCAAGAACATTGAAGCTTCGAAAGTTCGAAATAAGAAAAATTTGAAGTATTAGATGTTCGAAGTAAAAGAGAGTCAGAATGAGATACTGAGAATTTTTGTATAAATTTGAATCTTCGAAAGTTCGAAATAAAGATAAATTTGAATTTTAAATGTTTGAAGCTAGTAGAGTAAGTTGGAAATACCGCGAATTCGAAGAAATTTGAATCTTCGAAGAAATTTGAATCTTCGTGAGTACGAAATAAAAAACATAGAAAGAATTTGCTGTACAAAGATAGCAAGAGTTAACTTGATAAGTGTTACCTCGAAAAGTTGGATCTTCCAAGAACATTGAAGCTTCGAGAGTTCGAAATAAAGATAAATTTGAATTTTAAATGTTTGAAGCAAGTAAGAGTAAGTAGGAAATACCGCGAATCTACGAAGAAATTTGAATCTTCTAAGAAATTTGAATCATCGAAGAAATTAAATCTTCGAAGAAATTTGAATCTTCGTGAGTACGAAATAAAAAAACATAGAAAGTATTTGCTGTACGAAGATAGCAAGAGTTAACTTGATAAAGTGTTACCTCGAAGAAGTTGGACTAACAAGAACATTGAAGCTTCGAAAGTTCGAAATAAGAAAAATTTGAAGTATTAGATGTTCGAAGTAAGTGAGAGTTAGAATGAGATACTGAGAATTTTGTATAAATTTGAATCTTCAAAAGTTCGAAATAAAGATAAATTTGAATTTTAAATGTTTGAAGCTAGTAAGAGTAAGTAGGAAATACCGCGAATCTTCGAAGAAATTTGAATCTTCTAAGAAATTGAATCTTCGTGAGTACGAAATAAAAAAACATAGAAAGAATTTGCTGGACGAAGATAGCAAGAGTTAACTTGATAAAGTGTTACCTCGAAAAAGTTGGATCTTCCAAGAACATTGAAGCTTCGAAAGTTCGAAATAAAGATAAATTTGAATTTTAAAAGTTTGAAGCTAGTAAGAGTAAGTAGGAAATACCGCGAATCTACGAAGAAATTTCAATCTTCGAAGAAATTTGAATCTTCGTGAGTACGAAATAAAAAAAAACATAGAAAGAATTTGCTGTACGAAGATAGCAAGAGTTAACTTGATAAAGTGTTACCTCGAAAAGTTGGATTCCAAGAACATTGAAGCTTCGAAAGTTCGAATAAGATAAAGATAAATTTGAATTTTAAATGTTTGAAGGTAGTAAGAGTAAGTAGGAAATACCGCGAATCTACGAAGAAATTGAATCTTCTAAGAAATTTGAATCATCGAAGAAATTAAATCTTCGAGGAAATTTGAATCTTCGTATGTACGAAATAAAAAACATAGAAAGTATTTGATGTACGAAGATAGCAAGAGTTAACTTGATAAAGTGTTACCTCGAAGAAGTTGGATCTTCCAAGAACATTGAAGCTTCGAAAGTTCGAAATAAGAAAAATTTGAAGTATTAGAGATTCGAAGTAAGTGAGAGTTAGAATGAGATACTGAGATTTTTGTAAAAATTTGAATCTTCGAAAGTTCGAAAAAAGATAAATTTGAATTTTAAATCTTTGAAGCTAGTAAGAGAAGTAGGAAATACCGCGAATCTTCGAAAATTTGAATCTTCGAAGAAATTTGAATCTTCGTGAGTACGAAATAAAAAACATAGAAAGAATTTGCTGTACGAAAATAGCAAGAGTTAACTTGATAAAGTGTTACCTCGAAGAAGTTGGATCTTCCAAGAACATTGAAGCTTCGAAAGTTCGAATTAAAGATAAATTTGAATTTTAAATGTTTGAAGCTAGTAAGAGTAAGTAGGAAACACCCCGAATCTTCGAAGAAATTTGAATCTTCTAAGAAATTTGAATCATCGAAGAAATTAAATCTTCGAAGAAATTTGAATCTTCGTGAGTACGAAAAAAAACATAGAAAGTATTTGATGTACGAAGATAGCAAGAGTTAACTTGATAAAGTGTTATCTCGAAGAAGTCGAATCTTCCAAGAACATTGAAGCTTCGAAAGTTCGAAATAAGAAAAATTTGAAGTATTAGATTTTCGAAGTAAAAGAGAGTTAGAATGAGATACTTAGAATTTTTGTATAAATTTGAATCTTCGAAAGTTCGAAATAAAGATAAATTTGAATTTTAAATGTTTGAAGCTAGTAAGAGTAAGTTGGAAATACCGCGAATCTTCGAAGAAATTTGAATCTTCGAAGAAATTTGAATCTTCGTGATTACGAAATAAAAAAACATAGAAAGAATTTGCTGTACGAAGATAGCAAGAGTTAACTTGATAAAGTGTTACCTCGAAAAAGTTGGATCTTCCAAGAACATTGAAGCTTCAAAAGTTCGAAATAAAGATAAATTTGAATTTTAAATGTTTGAAGCTAGTAAGAGTAAGTAGGAAATACCGCGAATCTACGAAGAAATTTGAATCTTCGAAGAAATTTGAATCTTCGTGAGTACGAAATAAAAAAAAACATAGAAAGAATTTGCTGTACGAAGATAGCAAGACTTAACTTGATAAAGTGTTGCCTCGAAAAAGTTGGATCTTCAAAGAACATTGAAGCTTCGAAAGTTCGAAATAAAGATAAATTTGAATTTTAAATGTTTGAAGCTAGTAAGAGTAAGTAGGAAATACCGCGAATCTACGAAGAAATTTGAATCTTCTAAGAAATTTGAATCATCGAAGAAATTAAATCTTCGAAGAAATTTGAATCTTCGTGAGTACGAAATAAAAAAACATAGAAAGTATTTGATGTACGAAGATAGCAAGAGTTAACTTGATAAAGTGTTATCTCGAAGAAGTGGCTCTTCCAAACATTGAAGCTTCGAAAGTTCGAAATAAGAAAATTTGAGTATTAGATGTTCGAAGTAAAAGAGAGTTAGAATGATAATGAGAATTTAGTATAAATTTGAATCTTCGAAAGTTCGAAATAAAAGAATAAATTTGAATTTTAAATTTTTGAAGCTAGTAAGAGTAAGTAGGAAATACCTCGAAATTCGAAGAAATTGAATCTTCGAAGAAATTTGAATCTTCGTGAGTACGAAATAAAAAACATATAAAGAATTTGCTGTACAAAGATAGCAAGAGTTAACTTGATAAAGTGTTACCTCAAAGAAGTTGGATCTTCCAAGAACATTGGAGCTTCGAAAGTTCGAAATAAAGATAAATTTGAATTTTAAATGTTTGAAGCTAGTAAGAGAAAGTAGGAAATACCGCGAATCTACGAAGAAATTTGAATTTCTAAGAAATTTGAATCATCGAAGAAATAAATCTTCGAAGAAATTTGAATCTTCGTGAGTACGAAATAAAAAAACATAGAAAGTATTTGATGTACGAAGATAGCAAGAGTTAACTTGATAAAGTGTTATCCCGAAGAAGTTGGCTCTTCCAATCACATTGAAGCTTCGAAAGTTCGAAATAAGAAAAATTTGAAGTATTAGATGTTCGAAGTAAAAGAGAGTTAGAATGAGATAATGAGAATTTTAGTATAAATTTGAATCTTCGAAAGTTCGAAATAAAGAAAAATTTGAATTTTAAATTTTTGAAGCTAGTAAGAGTAAGTAGGAAATACCTCGAATCTTCGAAAAAATTTGAATCTTCGAAGAAATTTGAATCTTCGTGAGTACGAAATAAAAAAACATAGAAAGAATTTGCTGTCGAAGATAGCAAGAGTTAACTTGATAAAGTGTTACTCAAGAAGTTGGATCTTCCAAGAACATTGAAGCTTCGAAAGTTCGAAATAAAGATAAATTTGAATTTTAAATGTTGAAGCTAGTAAGAGTAAGTTGGAAATACCGCGAATCTTCGAAGAAATTTGAATCTTCTAAAAATTTAAATCATCGAAGAAATTAAATCTTCGAAGAAATTGAATCTTCGTGAGCACCAAATAAAAAACATAGAAGGATTTGATGTACGAAGATAGCAAGAGTTAACTTCATAAAGTGTTACCTCGAAGAAAGTTGGATCTTCCAAGAACATTGAAGCTTCGAAAGTTCGAAATAAGAAAAATTTGAAGTATTAGATGATAGAAGTAAAAGAGAGTTAGAATGAGATACTGAGAATTTTTGTATAAATTTGAATCTTCGAAAGTTCGAAATAAAGATAAATTTGAATTTTAAATGTTTGAAGCTAGTAAGAGTAAGTAGGAAATACCTCGAATCTTCGAAGAAATTTGAATCTACGTGAGTACGAAATAAAATAACATAGAAAGTATTTGATGTACGAAGATAGCAAGAGTTAACTTGATAAAGTGTTACCTCGAAGAAGTTGGATCTTCCAAGAACATTCAAGCTTCGAAAATTCGAAATAGAAAAATTGAAGTATTAGATGATCGTAAAAGAGAGTTAGAATGAGATACTGAGAATTTTTGTATAAATTTGAATCGTCAAAGTTCGAAAAAAAGATAAATTTGAATTTTAAATGTTTGAAGCTAGTAAGAGTAGTAGAAAATACCGCGAATCTTCGAAGAAATTTGAATCTTCTAAGAAATTTGAATCATCGAAGAAATTAAATCTTCAAAGAAATTTGAATCTTCGTACGTACGAAATAAAAAAACATAGAAAGTATTTGATGTACGAAGATAGCAAGAGTTAACTTGATAAAGTGTTATCTCGAAGAGTTGGCTCTTCAAAGAACATTGAAGCTCGAATGTTCGAAATAAAGATAAATTTGAATTTAAATGTTTGAAGCTAGTAAGAAAGTAGGAAATACCGCGAATCTTCGAAGAAATTGAATCTTCTAAGAAATTGCATCATCGAAGAAATTAAATCTTCGAAGAAATTTGAATCTTCGTGAGTACGAAATAAAAACATTGAAAGTATTTGATGTACGAAGATAGCAAGAGTTATCTTGAAAAGTGTTACCTCGAAGAAGTTGGATCTTCAAGAACATTCAAGCTTCGAAAGTTCGAAATAAGAAAAATTTGAATTTAAATGTTTGAAGCTAGTAAGATAAGTAGGAAATACAGCGAATCTTCGAAGAAATTTGAATCTTCTAAGAAATTTGAATCATCGAAGAAATTAAATCTTCGAAGAAATTTGAATCTTCGTGAGTACGAAATAAATACATAGAAAGTATTTGATGTACGAATATAGCAAGAGTTAACTTGATAAAGTGTTATCTCGAAGAATTGGCTCTTCCAAGAACATTGAAGCTTCGAATGTTCGAAATAAAGATAAATTTGAATTTTAAATGTTTGAAGCTAGTAAGAGTAAGTAGGAATACAGCGAATCTTCGAAGAAATTTGAATTTCTAAGA